>VZTU01011183.1:149098-160538 GCA_013400835.1 Zapornia atra
GGGGGGAGTGGGAAGGCAAATGATAGATAAGCTTTATCTTCATGGATGTTCCACCTTTGTTGCAGCACCAAGGTGGGCTGTGGTTAGCAACACTCTCCGGCTCTGCCCTGATGAGGAGGCAGTTTTTCTGAGGCACATATAACCCAGGTAACTCTGAGACACTTCCACATCTACTCCATGAATACCCTGGACCTAAAACATAAAATCTGTCAGGGCTCTATCTTTTTACAGGGGTGGAAGAAGAGGGCAGGACCTTTAGCCCTTTGGCCCTGACTGTGTATGTGCTTTGCAAAGGATGAAACCCAGAAGTAACACACAGCGCAGGGACCATGTATCCCAGCTGCTTCCCCACACCAAAAGAGTACCTTAAACACTAGGATGCAGAGATGAAGAAAGTTTTCACTTCCTCCAACACACCAGGCTTTACAAGCAAGTGCAGCCTGCCCCTTTGGACTCTTGTAGGATCAGAAGGTCCCTCAAGTAAGACGCTCGTATTATTACCTGAGCACTTTAAAGCACTTAAAGATCGATCTATCTATCTTATTTTAAACCAATTTGTAGAAAGTGGTAGGTTTCCCTAGAAACCTCTGAGGTGGATGAAACTGAATTGTCTATGAAAAGACGGTTCCATCTGAAGGTGTTAATCTCACCTTTAACCTAAATGCACATGAAGGCATTTTCTAAGTGTCTACTCGCCTTTTGAAAGGATCACCAAACTTCTCCTTCAATCTGTTGTCTCTCCCTTCCACCCCCCCCCCCAAAGAAGAAAATAGTCTAGATGCAGTTAGTTTCCTTAATAGTCAATCCTTTCAGAAATGGCTTCAGATGGACACATCAGCTCACTCTGTGACAGCAAGTTAGGTAAAAGAACCCTACCATTACTGTCATTATGAAAGTTTTCTTTCCTTCCTCAGTGCTGCCAAATGCTATTTTAAAATTAACAGAAGTTTTAGAAAGGATATTCTTCAAGTAGACCACCATGTAATTCTATTAATGCATTGCAAAAGCATAGTCAAACTGAGCCAACAGGAATTCTGCACAGAATAGCTCGCTGTCCTTTGGCACAGAAAAAGTACTTACCTTAATAACAAAATTCTGAAGAATTTTCAATTGGAGGCACAAACAAATAATTGTTGCTGTTAGCGGCAATACACTTTTTGAGACATATTCTGCAAGAGTCACCTTTCATTTTAACAAATGTAGTACTGTATGAGAAGTATGTTTTGATGCTTGAACCTAGTCAGCATGTTCTGATCCCTGCAACGGCTGAAGGGTTGTGAAAAGCTCATGATTTGAAGCCTTGATGTGTGTTATTCTTCCCTTTGTTACTCACTTGGACTCAAGTGCTAAGAAAAAAAAAAACAAAACATGGGCCTAAGAAATAATCTTTTTCTCTGTTGAAGTATCTGCCTTGCCTCTGAATGGAAAGTTTAATGGGAAAAACGAGAAGACTCAGTAACCTGAAAACTTTGCTGAAAAAGTCAATTCAAGAAAGAAAGTTTTTCTAATTTCTATTCCAATAGCAGGACCAGAAGAGGGGTAGGGAGACTCACCAGGAATATTTTGGAAAAAACTGGAACCTGGGCAGTTTCAATAGATCCCCTTCTACTATTTAGTTAAATTATAGTGCTTGTTCCTTAAAGTCAACAATTCACTTTTCTACTTGTCACATCAAAGTTACACTCCAAACAAGTCAAAGTAGAATTATAGAATATCCTGAGTTGGAAGGGACCCAGAGGATCATCGAGTCCAACTCCTGGCTGGTTCACGGGGGCCAGCCAAGTCAGAGCATGAGACTGAGAGCATTGTACAGTCGCTTCTTGAAGTGGCTCCTTCTTCCCTTTTCACTCTCATCTCTGCAACCACTTTTCTACCCATATTCCTTTAACTGGAAACATTCATTTTCATTTAGATGTGAACAGGATAAGCATTTTGTCTTTAATCATGATGGGGTACACCCCAATAAAGCCTGTAGAGTGAAAATCCACAACGCCTAAAACATGGTTCCGCTCTCTGAACCGCTTTTTCGTCACTCGTCACCTAGAAATTTGGAACTGCAGAAGTGTGGGACGCACGATGAAGATAGATAGCTGATTTTTTAATGAGCAGTCCTTCAATATTTGCTTGGTTAAAAGACAGCGGATACTTTATCTTGCCTGTCATAACAAATATATTCCTCCTGGCAGCTCATTGTCTTGCATTTAACACTACGTTGACAAATGTACCTCTTCCCCTTTTGTGGTGAATACAGGCATAATTTTAAAGGGAATAGGCCTGTAGGTTAACTGGTTGGGTTTTTTTCCTCTATTCTTCTTTTAATTTTATAAATGCAGTGCTTATCCTAGAGCTAAAGACAACTCCTGCAGTTTAAGTCTAAAACCCCAATGTCAATATTCTCCCTATAAATTCTCAGCTTCACACACTGCTCAATAGCATAAGTCAATTGAAATAGAAAGGTTAATGCAAAAGTCCTGAAGTCGGATAATGAGGACTAGCTTCTCAGCCAGCCTTGCAGCCAAAATTGCATTTGCCACTCAAAGGATGAGGATAAAGCGATGCCTCCTTATGCATACGGTATATCTAAACGGTTCTTCCACCTCTTTCCCTAGCATCATCTCCTTGTAGACCCCCAAAGAGGACCTGCATGTGCTCAAGAAAAGAAAAATAAGAAAAAGAAAAATAAGAAAAAGAAAGGTCAGGTTGATAAAGGTAAACAGAGATCTATCCTTCTTTCTTGCCTTACTTCTTTTCCAGAAAGTTTCTCCTTGCCAGTGATGTGTTTTACATGGCCTGGAGAAGCTTGATCATATAGATGTGGCTGCAAGAAAGAACAGCAGAAACTGATGGTTTTCAGCTTTCTGAGACACCTTGACAGTGATGGACGGGCATCACATTTCCTGGCATTATTTCCCACTATTTCTGTGGATGTTGCCAACCAAGAGGAGAGTTAAGAGTGGATTCATTGAGCTATGTTTCCTCCTTCATAATCCATCTTGAGATGACAATCCAATTTTCAGGTCAAGAGAAAATTCTTAAGTTATGGAAAAGTCACCGGTGACAAGAATAATGAATATGGGAGACGGCAGAAGGAGGAACGGATCTGGTATGGGTTTTATGGATGAGACACAAAGGATATGACAGGGAAAGAACACGGTGTGGGACTCACAATGAAGCAATACAACAGTACACTTGCTCATGCCCAGCCAGTTCTGTTTTACTCATGGATCACACAAAAATTCATAGACATTCCCTTCTCCAGTCTTCTGACAGCAGCAATAATATAAAAATATATCTATGAGTATTCCATTTTCCCCCAGTCAAAGTCCAGCCAGATTCACTATTTATCATCATTTATTCCAGTAAATAGAAGCCACACCCAGGCCAATTATCTTGCTGTCACAGCTTGTAAATGGTGTTTTGGTATCATGGGATTCCTGTTCAGGAGCTTTGTTTTGATTTCGAGGCCTCTAATCTTTATCAGATATTACACACCACTCATCACTGTCAGTATCCAAAGCAACATCAGCATCTGTGGCATTACTAACAGGACCATCTTCAGCATGTGAATCATCCTGCGGCTTATCCTCCGGATCCATACTTGCCTGAAAAAATTAACTCCGGATGACTCTCCAGATGGCAGCTGCTCACCACCCTCCACAGAATACGAGGGCAGGGAACAGTTTTATGAGTAATGAAATTAACTAGTTGGATGGCCTAGAAAGGTTTTCATATCAATAGCACTTGAGTGTGGCCCAACAAGACTTGGCTTCCTGACGAGGGGGAGCGAAGGGGCAGGCACTGATCTCTTCTTCTTGGCAACCAGTGATAGAACCCTAGGGAATGGCATGAAACTGAGACAGTGAAGGTTCAGGTTTGATGTTACTAAGTGGTTCTATACTGAGAAGGGGGTTGTGCACCGGAACAGGCTCCCCAGGGAAGCGGTCACAGCACCGAGCTTGGCTGAGTTCAAGAAACGTCTGGATGACGCCCTCAGTCCCACATTCTGACTTGGTTTGCCCTGTGTAGACCCAGGAGTTGGACTCCATGATCCTCATAGGTCCTTTCCAACTGAGGAGATTCTGTGACTTTCACCAGAGCCCACATGAGGAGCACAATTCCTGCGACAACTCCTTCAGAAATACTCCGCAATGAGAACTCCTACCCATGTCACAGACTTGGTTGCAGGGTGGAAAGCAAGCACCATGCCTGGCAAACTATCACCTTGAAAAGTAATGCTCTCCCACACAGCTCAAATGTACCAAATATACGCTTTTCCCTGCAAGTCTAATTATGATGTGCAAGTCTAAGTCTAAAAAAACTACAGGCCCCCCACTTGAGCAAAATAACAGATAAGGTAAATGAGTCCTTGCTCACATCTGATGCAAAAGCATGAACATTTTCACACTGCCTTTCTTTGCTTCTGGTCACCTGTTAGGCTTTAGTTCTGTGTCAAAATAGAACTGCTTTATGAAACAAAGAGGAGATAATTACGTCAGAGCCAATGCCTGCTGAAGCACAAACAGTGTTAGTTTAAGGTGACTGATGGCAGAAGATATTATGTGCATGAGAAATAAATATGCTTCTGAATTAAAAAAATTAAAGTGTTAATAACCATTTTTCATCTTAATAACTTTATCAAAAGGGATAAAAATTGTGTGGAAAAAAGGCACAGCTTATTAGTGGAAAGTGTGATGTTCTGATTTGCTCACTTATTTGTTAATTAATTTCATTATAAAATCTTCCTTTTCTCAACCTCTTTACATTTCCCTATGAAGATCAGAGTAAAAAGGGGGGATAAAACTATAAACTACTTCGGAACTATCCAACTCAGAATTCTTTAGTTTTGTTTTTTATAATCCAACAACTGAGCAAAAAGGACATTTTGAAGTTGAAGAAGATCTTTGATCCCATTTCTAAGCAGAAAAATGAATTAAAAATTCAGCAGGTTTAAAAAAAGAAAAGATTAAAAAAATATTAACTTGAAAAATATTGTAAACCTTTAATTCTTTGTTTTGACTTATTAGGTAAATTGCCCTTTGCCCTTTCCTTTTGATAATTCCTATGCCAATAGAGGCAGAAAGAGAGCCCTTAAAATTTTCCCAGCAATTTTGCCTCTTTTTCCATGTAGACTTTTGCTGATGGCTAACTAATAACAGGAGAGCAGTAGTACCAAGACAGTTCCATAATCTTCCCTTTCCATCTCATCTCCCTGTCTTTTTCTGACTATCTCACTCATGACCCTTCCTCTACAGCTCAAGCATCTGTCAGAATATAGTATGAGGAAATATATTAATTACAATAGGTATTGCTGAATATTAGTCACTTCTCCCCACCTCTTTATTCACTACAAGAAATACCAATGGCCAGCTAAAGTCTCCAGACGATAAATATCATCTTAAATTGACAGGGTCTTCACTTGTTATGGCCCCTTAGCAACTGCAGAAGTGTCTATGAAATACATAGAAAAGAAGCAGTAGAACATAGACCCCTCAGGCTTTTATTTCTATACTACTTTCCCTCTTGATAGTGCATTGTGACTGCTTATTGTTATCACATGTAGACCAGACCTGAATGCAAAGAAAAGGCAATTTCATGTGACTGAAACCAAAACATTGTTGAACAAAACTTGAGCCTGAGGTGTCTGCGATGTTTGGAGAGGACTAAAGGATGATACTGGAGCTATCTGGATCCCCACAATGGATTCTTTTTGCTAGTTATTGCCACAGTGTGGCCAGTGGCATGAGTGTCCAGCCATGTAGCTTGGACAACCATCCTGACCTTAGACATGTTGTTGTCCTCTCTACTGCACATCCCGTTTTACAGGTGCCAGCCCACATCCTCTTAGAGAACATGCTGACAGGCTTAGAAAAAATGAAAAGGGAGCGATTTTCCACAGGTAGGCACTCATGAGCACAGGATTTTAAGTGTGCAAAAACTTAGGTCACTTCATTAAAAGTTTGAGCCATGGATTAAAAAAAACTCCTGTGTGTAACACCTACACAAGAAACCACTGCTTGCAGGAAGGCAACAAAATCTGCAAGAGAAGGAAAACTGTGCTAAAACAGCAGCTCTGGACATGGACAGAAAGAAAGTAGCCAAGAGTATGTCTTCCTCCCTCACTTGTCACCTTTTAATTTAATTTTTCTAAATGCTCCTGGGCTGCAAGGCCATGTGGGAGCTTGATGTAACCAGTGTCAAGCCCATCAGTCTCTCTGGGTAGAAGCAGTTGTCCTCTGCTCATGTCAGGCTGCCCAAGGGGGGTCCTTTGATCATCCCTGCAAGAGAAAAGATCTCAAGGCACACAGCTGCAATTTATATTTCAGTCACGCCAAGCTGCCCATTTTCACTTTAGAAATATGAACTATGGAACAGATTTTTAGTGCCATTATTTATTAGACAAGTTCTCTGGATTTTTATCATCCATAACTCATGCCTTTGGATGGATTTGCTGCCGATTCCCCCAAGTCATGTACAGAAGGTCTTGAAGTACAGTATTTCTAAAATACCATTTTTTAAATTTCACATTTACATGCATTCCATCTGCACACTGAGAACATTAAATATCATAAATGTAGAGTTAATGTCTCATTTTTTAAAATTATGTAGTTTTGTAATTACATTAAATGAGGGGATACTGACTTTTAGGAACTAAATTCCAAGTCTCTTTCTATTGCCAAAGCAGTTCAGGAATATCTTTAAATAAGTTTATGCTATAGGGACCCCTTAATGATCCATCTGCTGAAACTAGAAGGAAGAGGAAAAAGCAGCATAGTCAAGAAATGAAACTTCAATTCACCACATATTAATAAAAAGCTCTGCTTTTGATAATCAGAAAGACTTCAATGAAGGTTTTGAAAGTTATATCCATTTACACTTAAGAACATACTCCCAGTAGTTGCCTCCAACACAGAAACAGAATTGAATATACGAACTAAATTTTCTTACCCAAGTCTACCTTTCACTACTCTCAGCTAAAAAACCTTTATAAAAATCTCTGAAAGCAGTTTTAATTTTATTACAATTATTTAATATTTCAGTATGTTCAGTATTTTCCTGGTGTGCATCAAGAAGGGTGTGGCCAGCAGGTCAAAGGAGGTGATCCTCTCCCTCTATTCTGCCCTGGTCAGGCCCCACCTGGAGTATTGTGTCCAGTTCTGGGTTCCCTGGTATAAAAAAGCCAGGAATCTCCTGGAGAGAGTCCAGCGGAGGCTACAAGATGATTAAGGGCCTGTAGCATTTTCCCCTATGAGGAAAAGCTGAGTGACCTGGAACTGTTCAGCCTAGAGAAAAGAAGACTAAGGGGGGACCTGATTAATGTTTATAAATATCTGAAGTATGGGATGCAGGGGGAAATGGCCAGCCCCTTTTCAGTGGTCTGTGGGGACAGGACAAGGGGCAATGGCTGCAAGTTGGAGCATAGGAAGTTCCGCACCAACAGGGGGAAGAACTTCTTCCCAGTGAGGGTGAGGGAGCCCTGGGACAGGCTGCCCAGAGGGCTGTGGAGTCTCCTTCTCTGGAGATATTCCAGCCCTGTCTGGATGCCTCCCTGTGCGACCTGTCCTAGGGACCCTGCTTTGGCAGGGGGGTTGGACCCGATGACCTCTCGAGGTCCCTTCTAACCCCTGTGATTCTATGATTTACCTAATCATGTTAATTTTCACCAACACTAATACTGCGTGGATACCTGCATTTTACTGATTTTACTTAGTTACATTTTTTTAATAATGGTAAACATATCCACAAGGTTTACATTAAACCACCGATTTTACATTGCTTGTCTCTTAAGTCTTCATGAAAGTCTGGGAAGGGTAAAATTGTATATATGATTTAGCCAAAATCTGGTCACCAGGGATAGCACAAGAGTAATTGGCAGAAGTCTGTAGATCACCTTACAGTCATTTAGAGGCTGGCACATATAGTCCACTTTAATGTTGCAGCATAACTCTTATGCAGAGTTTATTCTCCGGGTTAAATATAATTCAAGTTAGATGGCAAATATAGGGACTCTGTTCCTTTTCAATCTTCAGAATAACACTTCAGTACAAGGTAAGTGATTTCTCAAATTTCTGGGAAGATTTACAAAGCAGTAGATTTTTCCCCTGATTGCTTTTCGACTGAAATATATTCTCAGACAAAAAAGGGTTCATGTGTTTTTCAGTGCTGCTGTGACAAAACAAGTTCTCTGACTAAAAAAAGAGCACATTTGGTCATGGAGCAATGTCTGGAGGTGCCTTAGGTTGTCTTACAATGTTCTGTTCTGATTTTGAGACTGAGTCTTTTCATTCTTAGAAAAATGCAAGTTACCACCCATTGAGGTTGAGATTATGGCAGGATAATGCAGAAGGTTAACAAGCACATATATATTTGTGCTTGGGTGCATGTGTGCATGGGCCACAGTGTCAGGTAGCATAGATCATAGAATCTTTAAAGTTGGAAAAGACCACTAAGATCAAGTCCAACCATCTGTCCAATACCACCACATCAACTAAATCATGTCTACATGTGTTTTGAACACCTCCAGGGATGGTGATTCTACCAGCTCTCTAGGCAGCCTGTTCCAGTGCCTGATCACTCTTTCAGTGATGAAATGTTTCTTAATGTCCAATCTAAATGTCCCCTTGGTGCAACTTAAGACCATTTCCTCTTGTCCTATTGCTAGTTACTTGGGAGAGGAGACCAACCCCCACCTCATTACACCCTCCTTCCAGGCAGTTCTAGAGAGCAATCAGGTCTCCACACAGCCTTCTCAATACTAAACACCCCCAGTTCCCTCAACTGCTCCCCATGAGACTTGTGCTCCAGACCCTTCACCTGCTTTGTTGCCCTTCTGTGGACCCGCTCCAGCACATCAACATCCTTCTTGGAATCAGGGACCCAAAAGATGAACATTTCAGCTGAGCTGCACATACTGAATTTACCAGCTACAGACATCACATCCCTGGAAATCCACTGCTCTACCAAAGGATTCTCATGTTGTAGTTGGTCTGCAGACAGATGCCTAAAGCAACCAACAAAAGCAGTAACATAACTGCTAACAATATGTTAAGCAAAGTTATGGAGTTAATGCTGAAAGTATTCAAACTGCTTTTGGAACAAAAGCCTGGATTTTCTATGCTAGAGCTAATGAAAGTCCTGTATTTAAAGCTCTGTGGATAAGAACCAGGCTACGGAACTATATATGGTCCCACCTGGAGTATTGTGTTCAATTCTGGGCTTCCTGGTATAAAAAAGACCGGGATCTCCTGGACAGAGTCCAAAGGAGGCTACAAAGATGATTAAGAGCCTGGAGCATCTACCCTATGAGGAAAGGCTGAGTGAGCTGGGGCTGTTCGGCCTGGAGAAAAGACTAAGGGGGGACCTGGTTAATGTTTATAAATTTCTGAAGTATGGGATGCAGGGGGAAATGGCCAGCCCCTTTTCAGTGGGCTGTGGGGACAGGACAAGGGTCAATGGCTGCAAGCTAAAGCATAGGAAGTTCCACACCAACATGGGGAAGAACTTTTACACAGTGAGGGTGAGGGAGCCCAGGGAGGTTGTGGAGTCTCCTTCTCTGGAGATATTCCAGACCCATCTGGATGCCTCCCTGTGCAATATGAGCTAGTGAGCTGCTTTGGCAGGGGGGTTGGACCCAATGATCTCTCGAGGTCCCTTCCAACCCCTATGATTCTATGATTCTATATCAAAACCCAATACTGGCATGGAGGTTTTTGTGGTGTGTACCTCCCTTTCCCCCGTGTCCAAGCCACCAGCCTTACTTGTCCAACTCCTCCCCTTTCCTGTTCCTTAGTGCCACTGCACAACTTAACAGCAATATTGCATACATAGTAGAAGGTGGAAAATATCTGAGCTGGAACTCAAGATGTTGCTGTGAAAACGATGCTTTTCAGACAAGAGCAGTTAAAGGTAACATGACTTGGTACAACAGCCAGATGTAAAGATCCCAATTGGAAGGCACAGGAGAAAAATATCACTTCAGTGCAGAGCAAAAGATACAGTGCACAAGAGCAAAAGAGAACTGGGTTTTTATGGGATATAAAACCAATTTTTAATTTTCTTTTTTTAGTGAAGACATTCTTGATCAAGTTTTACAACCAACATTTTGCATGTTGCACAAAAATGGTGCACACTGAAGGTAGCATTTTGCCAGGACTCTACCTGCAATGCCCTGTGACATAAAGATACTACTTTTTAAAAGAGTAAATCAAGTTTGATAGCGGGGCAGGGGCAGGGAGAATGACAGTTTTGGAGCCAATTTTTGGAGATGTTTAGCGTCTGCAGCTCTCAGTGAAGTCAAAAGCAACAGCAGGTACCTACCACCTGAGGACAGACGAGAACAGACTCAAAGCCCCCCGAAACCAAAGGGAGCCTTTCCACCAACTTCAATGTCCCTATATCCAGCAGGCTCTTTGAGTGCAAGTGGTTGATGATCTGTCATTGAAACAAAGGTTTGCCCCATTTTGAGATGGACTAAATACACAGTGCCAGCAATGCACTGTAATCTTTCCCAATGCCCCCAAAGCTCAAAGGCTGGTGCAGACAAAGGAAGGAGTCTTTTCTTCTCCCTTCTCCAAAGTTTTGCTATTAGACAGTGTTGCAAAGGCAGCGCTCCAGGCTAGTTTGTTTGCATTTGTCTTTGGGTTTTGACCTGGCTTCCCCAAAAGTGAGGTACATGCTATTATTGTAGCACTGAAGACGATGCAGGACAGGCATTAAATTATTCATTTGCTTCAGGTTTTCTGATGAGTAGACAGCATGCTCAGGACCTGGCAGTATAAGACCTGTATCTTCCCCTAGAGCTATAAGGTGTTTTGCCTATAGTTTCCAACTACCAAATAGCAAAATAGGTCATTTAAATCCTTTTGCTTGGCTTGCAATACAAAACCACCCCAGCATCCTTTCATGATCTGATCCAGACTGATAGCAAATGAGTGTATAATTATTAATATTATGGCTATTTGATACTTTTAGCTTTGAAAAATTTGTTGATTTTGAGGTCATAAGGAGCATAAGTCACAAAACATCCCTGACAATACCTTTCATCAAATAACATAGCTGTACACTCCTTGAGTGTCTGGGGGGGGGGGAAATAGTCTACCCATGGTATAATTGTTTCCTCTGAAGTTGAGTCTGTCGTTATCAGTAAGCTGTTCCAGTGGTTAATTACCCTGCCTGTTTAAAAAAAAAACAACCAAAAAACCCTCTGCCCCCTCAAAAAAAGCCTAAAACCCACAGAAACTATATCTATCTTGTACCTGTGTTTGTCTTTAACTTGGGGGCATCAGGTCTCATTAGAAGTTACCCGTGAAACAGAAGTTCTCCTTAAAATGGATCTTTCCTGTGTTGCAGGTTACAGGTCTACACCTCCACAAGAGAGAAGCGACTTTCAGGTTCATTTCTGGTTTACAGCAACAAATCTTATTATATTTTTTTTTTTTTTTTT
>VZTU01011183.1:160569-177119 GCA_013400835.1 Zapornia atra
GCCACATATTACTGATTATTGCAGTACCTCTTTCCTAAGGCTTTAATCAATATTATGGCTCCTCTTTGAACTCACTCCTCTCTTGCCGTAACACCTTAAAATGCCAGTTGTAGAACTAAGCATCAGGACCAGACACAGATGTATGACCACCTCCTCAGTGCTCAGACCTTTTGCAAAGTCACTGCTTCCCAGAGCAGGCATCACCTACCTTTTTTTTTATTACTAAATGCAAGACCTTTTGTTTGGATCTGTTAAAATGCACATTGTTTGCTCCTGAAAAGCCAACTAAAAAATTAAGGTTAAATTTGTGTCAGTCAAGTATGCAATGGCATTTTCCCCCTTGCTCTTTGCATTATGTGCCATATTTTAGTTCCTCTCTACCAATCCTGTAATCTCTTCCAAATAACTGATAAAAGGGATGGATTACTGACATGGGGTGAAGTTTCCCTGGAAGATCCACTCAGATACCTGAGATGTGGGCTACTGTTGCTCAGCTCAAACCCATTAACTAATATTGGCGTGCGTCGGGAAACAAAAGCACAGATTATTTTTATGGGGGAAGCCTACCCAAAAGTTCTGGACGGTGCCTGCCTTGCTCTGAGAGGCGTCAGCAATTTTACACCCTTCTTACATAAATCAGGCAGGAGGCTAGAGGGCGGTAGTGACTCAAATAACTGCAGCTAATTGGCTTTCAGAAGGAAACAAATTGCTCTGCCCAAGTCTGTGTGGTGAACAGGGTCTTTGCCAGCTTGTCCCAACCAGCCAACTTGCAAAGCACCAAACAGGTCTGGCCTCCAGCCAGGCTCAAACCACCACACCTAGTCCCCTGAGTCCGTGGTGCTGGTCCCAGATGGAGCGGGGGAACAGGGCCAGGACCCTGGGGGATGAAATCCATGACTGTCTGAGAAAAAAAATTGTACAACAGAAACCTTAAAATAGAAATCGCTACCCACCTGCTATACCTATCCCACTTGATAAATTATATGTGTAATGTCCCTGAGTGGTGTGGTTCTGCTCTCCAGGCTATCTCACTCCTAAATTCCCTCGAAGCACCATCAGAGAGCACAACACAATCCACTTCATGTCCTGCTGAAATACAGCCATTCTCTGGTACACCTGCTTTGGTTTGCTGCAGGGTGTGTTTGTAGGTGTTCTGCTTTCTTCTTGTTGCATGCAGCTTTTTTTCCAACTGAGACTGCACAAGTAAAAAGTGAGTAAGAAAAAAAAGAAAGTCTCATAAATATTTTTAAGTGATTCCAAATAGAAAGACCTAAGCTAAAGTATCTTTTAGGATTTTCAACTTTACTCAACTACAAGTAGCGTGCACAATGCAAAGAAATTACCCAAGTGAAAAAGACATTTATCTGAACAAGTATATGACAATGGCACTGAGAGCAAATCAGCCTGTGACTTCAATTGCCAAAATCCTTTCCTGCTTTTTCACAGTTCCAGCATGAAGCCAGGAAAGCTGAAGTCAGGTACAAACTCAGTTCAGCATGTCTGCCTCCAGAAGTTTTTGTGGCAACTATACACAGGTTACTGAGGGCCCAGAAAAGAAAGGAAGAATGTATAGAATGTACAAAAGGGAGCCATTTGCATCCTCTGTGCTAGGGATGATTGTATCTTTGTTACCCTCCACATGTCTTCCAGTTTGAATCGATGACTTCACTGATTTCAGGGAGATGATTCAAATGTTTAGAGGTAAAAATGTGTCTAGATGTCTGATAGAGGCCCCTTCAGATTTTAGTGAAAGGTTTTATACTAGAAGAGCCACCTACACTTATTAACTATAACAAGGTTGTAATTTTACCATGTCCTTTGTCCTTGTCTTACAGTGTGAGAACAAAAAATGAGGTGCAATATCAGATACAAGGAAGTGCTACCACAGTTTTAGATAAATGCCGGTGTGTTGGCGGTGTGACCTCGCTTCCCTATATTACTCCAAGAGGAACACTGAGGAGTACTGCAAATCGAGTGCTGAGTTATCCGAGGTGCTACCTGCAGCAATTACCAAGACTTTAAGGGCAAGTGCTACATAATTCTTAGAGCTGAAAAAGGTGTTTCCATGAGATAAAATGCCATGGTTCAAAATGCCAGAGGTTATCAAGCAAATGGGTGTTAAACTGCTGGAATTGTTTTTAATGCCTTACATTAACAGTACTCAGAGACTACAACCCAGCATTTATTGATTTAAAGTAGTGCTGTGTGGGACCAGAGAGCCTTCTAATCCTTATTTTGACAATAACCCACTCCAGATCATTATGCCTGCCACTTGACCTTTATGCTTCTATTTCTTGTCAAGCATTTCATGGCGTCATCATCTTAAAATTCATTAAGGCAAGGAAGGACTACTGATCTTTTATGTTTCTGAAGCATCTTGCACACAGGCCTTAGTGTCTAGCGCCTGTATCTCCCACCGCTATATAAATAAAGGCACAATAAGTACCAAGTAGAAGTTTCTCTCCAAATTAGAGCTGCTGGTTGTTTTGTTGAGTTTGGTTGGGCTTTTTCCCCCAGAGAAGCTGTGCCAAGAGACGCTGCAAATACAGCAGGGTCACTCTGGCCATCAAAAATCCCAATTTGAAGTGGAATATTCATTTTAGAGATATTTTAACCTGCTGGCACAGCCAATTACAGCGAGTGGATGGTATTTTAAAAGCATTTCTTTCCTTTGAATTGAAATAGCTTTTTAAGGTAGGAAAGCCACATGAAGAGTTGCCGTCTGGATGCAGCTAACCTCCCGGAGAATACATCAAGCCACGAGTGTATGCATATAGATTATATTTGTTCTTTTTAGTCAGTGATCCTAATTTTTTTCATTTCCCATTTGACCTGTCTTGACTGGCAGCTAAAAATTTCAATTTAAACAACTGGTTGAGATTCATTTGTGAGAACTTATAAGCAGAAATAGTGTTCTGATTAGCAATGAGGCTCTCACCCTCTGAAGAATAAAGAGAAATCAGTTTTGAAGAAGCGTATGAATATGTATACAATACCAAAGCTGTTATACAAGACTCGGATTATTGACTTAAATTACCTTTGGTTATTTCCTACACTTTTAAAAAGTTCTGCAGCTTACAAGTGAAGGCAAAGGTGCACAGAGCGCCGATGTCAGGCAGGTAGTAGCTGTTCCTCATAGTTGGCAATATGTTTTAGTCCTGGCTTACAGCCCTGCAGTTTTATTTTTTGTTTTCCCCTTCACCAGTCATGCTGGCTGTGTCCAATAGTGACATGGAGATGTCATCAACACATCTTGGTTTTAATGCCATGGGGTACACAAGTGGGTGAGCAAGGAAGAGGTCCCTTCAGATTTCAGGGTTTAGAAACTTACACTGTTTGACCACTAACAGGTATTTGTGTTTTCAGCAGGAGATCTGTGGTGGTTTGACCCTGGCTGGAGACCAGACACTCACTAAAGTCACACTATCACTCCCCTTTTCAGCTGGACAGGGGAGAAAATAGATATTGAGAGGCTCAGGAGTGGAGATAAGACCAGGGAGAGATCATTCTGCAATCAGTGTCATGGGCAGAACAGACTCAACACAGAATAAAGGACAGAAAACTTTCTAATTGATGACCCTGCCATGCACCCCCAGTGACACCAGAGTCAGGTAATGAGAAGTAAAACCAAATCTTAAAGCACCTCCCCTCAACCCTCCCTTCTTAGCAGACTTCACTTTGGTCAGGATTTTGCCCCTTCTTCCACGTCCCATGGTGGCATGGGGAGGGGCAGAGACTGGGGTAATGGGGGTTTGGATCAGTTCCTCACTAATTCTTTTCCTTCTAAGCCAGGGGGGGAGTGGCCATTCCTCACTCCCACTTCCCCTGCTGCACTGTGGGGTCCCATCCACAGCAGACAGTCCTCCATGGACTTCTCCAATGTGAGTCCTTTCCCACGGGGCTTCATCTCTTCCCCAGCTGCCCCAGCATGGGCCACTGCTATGGGTTCAGTCATAAATCACAGAATGTTTCTCAGGCCCAGACTGCTCCAGCCTGGTCCTCCATGGGGTCACAAGCTTCCCCAGCAAATCTGCTCTGATGTGGGTCACTCCCTCTCACTCATCTCTGCGTCTCTGTCGCTCTCCATGGGCTTCAAGTGCTGGCAGAGCCTTGCTGCAATGTGGGTCATAGCATCTCCTGTATGTCTCCCCCTGCTCCAGCATGGGGCCTCTCCACAGGCTGCAGGTGGGGTCTGGGCCTTTTCCATGTGCTGCAGGGGCATCTTTCTCTCTGGCACCTGGAGCGCCTCCTCCCCATCCTCTTCCCGGATCTTGGTGCCTGCACAGTTCCTTACATCTTCTCACTCCCTTCTCTGGTGGCAAAAAGCAGCTGCTTGCAGTTTTTTTCCTTCTTAAATGTGATTCCCAGAGGCTTTGTGACCATCGTTGATGGGCTTGGCCTTGGTCAACAACAACTCTGGCCTTGAGCTGGCTGGTGTTTGCTCTGTGGGGCCTGCAGAGAGCTTCTGGCTGCTTCTTGCAGAAGCTATGCCTGCAGCCCCTCCTTCTCCACCAAAACCCAGACACGCAAAACTACAAGAAGATCTAACTTATAGTAATCTGTGGTCTTTTAATTTACCACGTATCAAAAATAAGTAAGAAGAGATAGATGAACTCAGTATAGAAACCAAACCCAGAACCGGGGCAAGCTGCACTCCAGTCGTTTCTAGCTGAATTGTGTCTGCTTCCCTTTCCTCCTATGGGCCTGTTGTCACTGATGTGATACTCATGGCACTACAGTTCTTACAAGATGCTGCAATGGACATAATTTCCCTAGCACCAAGCACTTCTCTGCCTGCCTGAGTGCCTCATCCTTGTTGCATTCTTTTCTTGGGAACTTCCCACCTTGGATTTGCTATTAGGTGCCTGAAACAACTGAACAAGCCATGTGGTTTGGCAAGGTAAATTATGAAAAGGGATCTGAAGCCAAGTGTGGCATTTTCATTACATTCTGCCTAGCAAAAAAATACTTTTTTTGTTTTGAAAAACTGTTATTTGTGTTGAATACATACACTGCATAAGTGTATAGATTCATACACAAAAACTGCAGTGGTATTACATCCAAATGGCAGCACTGAATAAATTTTCCCATCAGAATTTAATTTTGTCTAACTAAATAACCTTTATTAACGTAGACATTAGAAGCATCTAATTGAAACAGCTGACAAATGCAATCCTGCAAGATGAAGACTGATACTGACTAACTGCTATCATGGAAACTGGTGTCATTCCTGTCTGAACTGGCACACCTCCAGCCGATTACCGCAGTAAAACCACCACACACTGACCTGTAGGAATACAAGCGCCAAGTCGAGCTGTCCCAGGAAGCTTTGCACTGCTCAAACTTGCAGTACCCAATTCATCAGTTTTCATGCCCCTTCTTGTTTCCCAGCTCTGATTGTCCACGCAAATAGCCTGTTGGCACAACTCCTTGGCCACAGGCATTTGTACAAATATCCATACAAACACAGCTATACCTGCACGGATGATGGGTTCGATACTTGTTATTTGCCATTCACTCTTTGCCATTTGTTATTTTAATTATCTTTGGCTATAATTGTTTCAGCCGACTGATCAGGGAGTAGTCAAGTCACCAAGGAGAGGATTGCATGGGCTGAATGACAAATGGTTCAGGCAGCTGGAGATTGATGTGACCATTGTGGTGAACACATCAAATGAACATATCTATTAAAAAAAAAATAAATCCAAATGACAAAAGCAGCATCCAAAATACGTGAGAGCCAGGCAAAAAGTGCATTTGATTAACTAGCATACAATAGTTAATACATCTGAGAGTTATTCTGGGCCTAATTTAACAAAAAATGGTTCAGTCCCTTTTCTTTCTGTTCGTGATTATGAAATATTCAGACAAGAGATTAAGAAGCATTTTAAAGACTGCCAAAACCAGCTTCCCAGCTATCAGCACCATAGAAACATCTTTGATTTAACTACTTTTCCTCCCTCACGGTTTCTTACTGCTTTGAATATCTTTAAATTCTCTGTATACAGAGCAAAGACATTGTTCTGGGCTTTTGTTTGATTGTTTGGTTGTAGGTTGGGTTTGTTGTTGGTAGTTTGGGGTTTTTTTCCACTGGTAGAGTTGTTCTTTTAAAAAAACCAGCAAAAACAAACACAAAGAGACAAAAGATCATCATTTTTCACAGTACTGCTGGACTGCTGCTCCCTGGGAAATACAGAGCTAGACTAATGGCTCGAACACAGCAACTATTTTTAGTCCAGCCACAGAAGTCCAAATGACCTGAATGATTAAATCATGAAACAGGTGTCCTGAACGAAGTTGTGACATCGTGTTAAAAACCTCAGCACTGTCGCAGCCAAATCAGCCAGCGCAGGTCATTTTTTCTGATCTAGAAATCCAGCTTTGCCCTCCCTTTCTTCTGCAGCTTTGAGTACCACCAGCAGCAAAAGGATGGAGTAGAGCTGCCTGAAGTTCATCCTTTTCCATACATACAGTAATTGGCTTACCCATAGCTAGAAGTGCAACATTAAGTACTGTCAGACAGTTGCTTGCAACTGATTGTGTAGGTTTCTCATTGTTATCAAATAATATTTTTTTTTTCCTTTGGCTAGTTAAGATTGAAGCCTATGTGGTGCCAATGCACACACGCTATCATGTAAACATCATAAATTAGACTACTCTTGGAGAACCTGAAAGATAAGGACTCTCAGGTGTTTGCATATGTAATTACAGGAAACCACGAATTTATTCAAACTTCATGTCTTACAGGTAAAACCGAAAGTATATAGTCAGCTAGATGATTTGCCTGAGAAATGCATTTGTCTTCTTAATGAGCCTCTTTTCCTGAGGTAGTCTGAACAACTCGTGTCTGGGCACATCATCAGTAACCTTGAAACCCAAAAGTCAATATTTGGGAAAAATCCTTGCACCGCGATGCAGGAAAACTTAAGGCAGAAAATCTCAGTAGGGACATCTGCTAGCTGATGACGAGGCATGTTTGACATGTTGTTATTTAAATAGGATTAAGCACACAGAGCAAATGATGGGGGAGTGTTTAAAATTTTCCTTAAGCAGGAAAATTCCTCAATATTTTCACCTACATTTGATCATCTCAGTGCCTTGGCTGACTGCTGTGGATCAGCTCCCGCAGCCCAAATGAGCTTTAACAAGACAACGCAGGGGGACAAGGGTACAGAGTTGAGTTTCATGTCACTTGGCAAAGCAAGTGCAAATTGGATTCGCAGGACCATCTGCTGAGATAGCAATTCCTCTCCGTCAAAGAAAGAGCACATGGGTGGAAGCAGTGTTAATACACTGTGCCTTTTACATAAATCACTTTATGCATACACAGATCATGTTGTGGTGTTTTTTTCATTTAGGATGATGTTTCTCCAAGGGCAGTGAAGAAATATAAAGTTTGCATCCATATGGAGTTTAGGGTTGTTTGCCCCATTAATCAGCAGACAGAGCAACATAGAAGTGCTAATAAAGCCTTCACATTGCATGGGCAAGCATAACATTCCTGTAGCTTAGCCGTATAAGAAGCAAACTGTCCTGACAGATGCAAAAAAACCCAACCCAAACCAGGTGTGGGAAGAAGGGAGGCAGAAGCTGTAACTTGGCCAGAATGTGATGCACTGCATGACCTCCTGAGGTTCTGCCAGACGAGAAATTTTCCAGCTGAACAACTTTCCCTTGAAAAACATCA
Source organism: Zapornia atra (assembly GCA_013400835.1). Lineage (NCBI taxonomy): Eukaryota > Metazoa > Chordata > Aves > Gruiformes > Rallidae > Zapornia > Zapornia atra. The sequence goes on from VZTU01011183.1 coordinate 168,257, forward strand.
GTTTAACGGAAGTACAGCATTTTGAGCCTTTGTAGGAGTGTGTCGAGTATATCAAGGCATTTGACAGGATGAGGCAGAGATAGTTTTATTTTTGAACTTTTCATTTTGCCCGTGAAGGAAAAGCTCTTTCTATTCAGGGCTGAGAAGAAGGAGCCTCAGTTCCTGCATATCTGCAGGTCCACATGCAGGGCTGCAACATTTTTAGCATCATCCCTAGATATTGCTGGGGAAGTAGCACTGCAAAATCTGGGGTCTGTTATCCTCCTGGCATTTTATACCAAACTCTTCAATGGGCTCTGATTGCCCTTCTGCCTCCAGAGTGCTCATTATGAGATTAGAGTTTGTGAAATGCTGCAGTGGAAGTATCTCTCACGCCCCTCCGCCTGTAGAGCCGAGGGTCTGAGTCACCAGAGCTCCAGCTGTGCATGAATCAGAGATACTGTAAAGGCAGAACAACAAAAAAACCGGTCTGGCAAAACTTCCCTATGCACGAAACTGGAGGGCACTTCCATGTAGAAGCACGTGAGATCCCTGGGGAAGATCCTTTGCATGCTTGAAAAGGGATAGATAGTAATGATTTCTTATTTTTTAAATTTGGGAATTTATTATTCTGCTAATCAGATAGCTAAATCCAAAATCAAATACTTGACTGACATTACTCATTAACATATTGAAGGAAGTATTTATACCATGGGCAGATCAGTGCTCTAACTATAAGTATTTTTAAAATTAATTTTAATTAGCGACCTTAATATGTTCACAGCCTAGACACAGGTAGAGATTGTACTGTTCCCCTTCATTCTCCCTTGCTGACATTTGTTTATCAGCTACTTGTATTGTTACCAGCCCTAACATGCTCCAGTAGCCTCAGTGATCTGAAAGCACTGAAAAAATATACCTTGAGAATGACAATGCTGCCAGCTTAGTGGAACAAAGAAGACGACAAGCTACACTTTAAAATGGCAATCAATATTAACTTACGTCACACTTTAGAAAAAAGATAGATTTGACAAATGGTATCAAAAACCTACCTCCAATTGACTTTTGTAAAGGAATGTTTCTTCTATATTCCATTTATGTTTCTAGAGGTTATTGAAGTTGTTTAATAATGTTTTCATGTCATCAGAGAATTTGTTATAGCAACTGAATATTTTATTTTTTTGTGCTCAGGGAAAGAAAACTTTAATCAGTGAAACAAAGACAAAGATATAGAGAAGATATTCCAAATAGCTCAGTAACCTGTAAGTAACCAGGAGACATTAATATATTGTTTGCTGTCATCATAAGATAGCTCCTTACTTTCAGATGAGATTCACTTTATTATTTAGGAAGACTCTTTTTCTTCAAGATAGCAACATGGAAACATATGCAGGACTGATTCTTCACTTAATCTGCATGTAATTATTTTATTACAGAAGCACCAATGACATACGGTCGACACAGACAAAGCCAGAGCCCTCCTCCAAAACTCTGAAATACAGTTACTTCATTCTTCACAAATAGCTGGACAGGTCAACTCCTGTGTTCAGAAAAAGCCTTTCTGAAAAGGCTGCCGGGAATCACAGAATCACAGAACTTTAGGAATTGGAAGGGACATCGAAAGATCATCTAGTCCAACCCATGTGTGGGTTACTTCTATGTGGTGAAGTCATAAACCATAGAATGCCTCTCAGTCTCTCAGGCCCAGACTGCTCCAGCCTGGTCCCCCACGGGGTCACAAGCTCCCCCAGCAAATCTGCTCCTGAGCAGATCTCCCTCCCTTGCTCCCCTGTGTCTCTGTCTCTCTCCACAGGCTGCAAGTGCTGGCAGGGTCTTGCTGCAATGCAGGTCACAGCATCTCCCATATGTCTCCCCTTCCTCCAGTGTGGGGCTCTCCATGGGCTGCAGGGGGACACCCGGTCCACTGTGGGTTTCTCTACAGGCTACAGGGGCATCTTTCTCCCCAGCACCTGGGGTGCCTCTTCCCCCCCCTCCCTGCCCTTGCTGCCTGCACAACTCCTCACATCTCACTCCCTTCCCTGGTGACAAAACGCAGCTGCTGGTGGGTTTTTCTCCTCAGAGAGGAGCGCCCAGAGGCACTGTGACCATTGCTGATGGGCTCGGCCTTGGGGCCTGCAGAAACTTCTTGCTGTTTCCTGCAGAAGTCCCCCCTGAAGCCTCCCTTCTCCACCAGAACCCAGACACGCGGAGCCACAACAGAGTTCTTTGTCCTTCTTGAACTGAGGGGCCCAGAACTGGACACAATATTCCAGGTGCGGTGTCACCAGGAGAGAGTAGACGGGGAGAAGGACCTCTCTTGACCTACTAACCCCCCCCCCTTCCAACATACCCCAGGATGGCATTGGCCTTCTTATCCACGAGGGCATGTTGCTGACTCACAGTCATCCTGCAATGTTATTTAAGTGACACGATCACCGAGCAAAGTTTGCAAAGCACAAAGAAGTCACCTGTCAAAACTGGGCAGAAAAAAAGTGAAACTATGTTCAGTTTTTCTATGTACAAAGAGATATGTATTAGTTGCAGAATGAAATGCATGGAAACACTGAGGAAGGGCTGCAAAATCATCTCCCTGTGCCAGGGAGGACCACCTGCACCTCTGTTGTATTCCTCTTGGATATATATGCCTTGGTCTTAAAAACATCCGGAGTCAGTGATTATATAACCTATTGAGACAATCTATTCAAACACCTATTCTGAACTATCAGAACTCTCATGAGAAGCCTAATTTAGCCTTATGATTAGCCTAAATTTCCCTTGCTACCATCAGAGCAAATTAACTTTTTGCCCTGGTAGGGAGGAGAAACTACTCAGCAGCAGTAGACATACTGGAAGATTGGACTATCACACCTCCCTCATGTCTATTCTCCTCAAACATTATCCAACACAGTTAACTCAATCTTTCCTTACAGGTCATGATTTCTAAACGTGTTGTCTTGTTCTCTGTCTCTTGTCTCCCTTTGATTAGTCCTCGTCTTTCCTGGAGTGTGGTGTTCAACAACTGCCCCTAAATGGAACAAACTCTTGTTCCAGTCATGAACAATTCTCCTATTTCACCATCTACACATTGTGTTCACCTTTTTCTAAATAGAACCATCCTCTCTAAAACCCAGCTCCTTTTCTGAAGGACTGTTGCTGGTTAGCTAGTCCTAGGAAAGGACAGAGCTTTTCAGTGTCCTTACTCAATGTTTTTGGAGACTTACATGACTGAAAATTCATTCCTATTAAGACAGAGCAACATTTCACTAGGAAAATCAAGAGTGCCGATTTTAAGAACACCTAATTGATTCCACATCTGCAATAATAATTTCAGTTATGCAGAAAATTATCTATGACACACTGAACAACATTATCTATAAACAGAGCAAACACACGTACTTCATTAGTGGACTTGCATAAAAATGTGTATTGTTTGATAACATTGGCCTAATACACCTACTGAGTCGATTATACAGATCAGGTTGAGTTCTTCATTGCCATGCATGGCATGTAGTCATCTACATCAATGGAAAAAAAACCCCAACACAGTACTATCAAATTGAAATCTCCCCTAAGTCATATTGAACCAATAGAGCAGATTTCACGGGGCAGACATGAAAGAAAAATCAGTCCTGGACTGTTTTGTACTTCAAATCCAAAGAGTCGATTCTGACTTTTAACAATTAGCAAAGGTAGGCACCAAAACATAAAAATATGAAGTAGCAATGCTAATCCAGCTACCAGAGCAATGGCATAAGAAATGCTACAGCAACAAACTGGGGTTACAGCCTGGAATTCGCTAAACTCAGGCCAGCTACTGGAAAAACATGAGTGGTGTGTTCATGAGTCCTGCACTCACTGAGGTTTTTACCTAAGGCCAAGCCTACATCCAGTCTTTAAAACTAGGCAGATTTAAGGATGAAATCTTGCTGAGAGAGGGGCACCATGTGCAGAAGCTGTGCAGTAAGGGCCACGAGCACTGGGACAAGATGGGTGGATGGGCATCAGAAACAGCGGTGAACTTACACAAATCCCAGTGGTCAGAAACTAGCTGGCCTTGGGACACTGGTGTGTTTCAGGAACTCCTCTGTTGAAAGCTGACCAAATTCTGATCACAGCACACAACATCAGCGCAAGCCACAGTTACCCATTGCTCAGTGCAGGGACACCATGTGCACAGGCTCAGCTCGCTTCTTGGCTGGGAACCACTTCTGCATCACGCAGACAGGCTCCGAGTGTCCTTATTCACAGACCTCCACCTGTCCCCCTCCATTTCTTGGCTTCAGCTTCAGCACACACCTCCAACAATTTTGTCACCTGCCAGCCAGGAGCTGTGCTGCCCTAAAGATACGATATTAATGAGCAATCAGGCACGGCAGGTCTTAATGCTGCATACCCTACGGAGCTGAGCGAGAGCACCTCTCGTTCTGCTTGCTGCTCTCACAAGGTGCAGCCGCCGTGCCAGCAGAGAGACAGGCACCAACAGAAGGGCTTAGTTATGCAAAGGAGTGAGTAGCTGGCAGAGATGCACAATATGGAGATTTTTATTATTTCTTCTTTTTCCTTCGGGAGACAGAGAGAAAGAAATAGCATGCAGTCTTTCTGGGTTTGAGCCCTTCCCATCTCTCTGCTCAGCAAAAGCTAAAAGGCTACAAAAATTGAATACAACATATACTGTTATTGTTATTATCCTTGCACTGTAAAAGGTGGAACAGGGCTTGTTCACTAGGGATGTCTATTCTATTTACTCTGCTTCCCTTTTCCAGTTAAACACTCTCTTCATCTGCATTTCTCAGAACAGTGCCTGGATTGCTTTTACCATTATTATTTTAGTCCAAATTATGATTTCTTTTGTTGTTAATAGAAATGTGATTTGGGTGGATTACAATAAAATAAGACTGGTGGCAACCATTACAAGCAGAGGTCTCTCTGGATATCTTAGCAACTTTTCTCTTATTCTCTGCAGTCATTCCTGTTTCACTTTTGGCTTCATCCAGCTACAAAAAGCTATCTAAAACCTTTAGACAGCCATGTATGTTAACCTCTGGCATAAAGTTTTAAGACTTTGATGCTGGATCTCCAGACAAAACAGCCACAGTTCTGAAGTCCGATTCTGCCTCCTGATTTAGCCCTCTGCAGACCTGGAAAGGAGCTGAGTGACAGCAGGGGTGTAAATGTTAGATGAAGCTGGTGGAGTATCAGAGCTAAGCTGCTGATCCAGTTTATGAACGTGGAGATCAGAATCAGGAGATAAAAGCAGTTGCAGAGGCCTACCCTTGTAGGGGATGATTGTATTTCTAACAGCAAGTATGGGTAGGATGGACAGCATCTCATGTGGGGCAGAAAGTGGGGGAGTTGTTTCATCATCACCTATAGATCTCCAATGAGCACTGAGCTCTTTAGCCACTCCTCCCCTGCCCCAGCACCCCCCACTTATCTAATTTCCTCCGTTCTTGTACTCAGTCCCACCAGTAACCCTATCCACAAAGCCTCTATCTTGTCCCAGACGAATCCCAACATTTGGTTTTCCAACAGCTTCTTGACTCTCACCTTCCTCCAGATTTAACCCTGTGCAAATGTGGCTCTCGGACCCCTGAGTCCTTACCCTTCCCATCTGTTCCAGTCCCACTGCACTCACCCAGTCTCCCAAATCTGTCAGAACATCACTGCACAAGGTGAGGATGACCACGAAGATTTTACTGCAAGGCTTTGGTCAGAAATTCCCTCAGTGCACTTTCATGGACTTTTATGAACAGCAAACCATAGAAGGTTTGACACAAGCTGGTGTTTAACGGGTCTTGGTCAAAAATTGCATTAAATGAATTTTTAATTATGGCCATTTTTCAGAAGCATAAAGCTAAAGAAAACCAGGATCTTCTGAATAAATCAGAAAATTGGAGGTTTTAGCCAACCTGATGCCAATTTTCAAGTAAAGTTTTTTGCCTCTTTCGGCAGTGTCTGAAACACAATCCCACATACTGCAAGGATGGCACCAGTTTGGGTGAATCACCACATCTGGTTGGCCATCATCATTCCCCAATATGTGAGGAGGATGGGGAACATGGGTTCTTATTTGTGAGTTCTTATTTCTATATAAACAATCATGCATGCTTTCCCCACCCCCACCCCCCTCCAAAAAAAAAAAAAAAGAAACAAAACCCAAACCAAAAAGACCAAAAACCTTTTTTCTGAGAGTCACTCATAGCCTGGTCTGACATACATGCCACTCAAGGAATAGAGGTAGATGTCTAGCCCAACCCTTGGTGATGAAGTAATGCAAATATAAGGATGTACTACCCGGATCATACAATGGTAATGAGGTTTCATCAGTACTATTTAAGAGCAATGAAATATTGGTGAACAATGGCTTATTTTATTCATCTCTTCCAAAGTTGGATGACCAAGAAAGATGTCCCTATACACCCCATGATTATTATATAATTTCATTCATATTCATCTTTATTATCTTCTGAAAAAAGAGAACCTTCCTTCCTAAGCAGATAAATGAGTGCAACCACTGACAGTGACACTTCTACGAACGCCTGTAGCTATCCCTAAGGAGCTGCCCTACATATGTGATGTGTCATCCACATGATGTGCCACTATATTTGAACCTCATATCATAACTGAGAGCCAAACTGTAATAAAGCAGCGCTGCTAATCTATAGGGAGGACCCAGTTAGATGGCAAGTCCACTGGCCACACCAAGTATGTAAGTTTTTTCTCCCACAGCACCCAGGAGTCTGCACTGCAGACAGAAAGCACTTTAGTGCCTGCAGGTAAAAGCTTGCTCTGGATTTTTACCTTCTGCTCAGGGATTTCCTGCCCTTTCTCTTTTGTTCACCTACCACCATAGGTGAGGATCCCGATTTAGATGACATATGCTTCAGCAGTGGGGTTTTGCTGCTCTTCTCACATTTTTGGACATTTGCTTAAAGCTTAACAAAGGTTGTAAGCATCAAGGGGTTTCTTTCACTGCTAGAAGCAAACCGTTGTCCTAGTGTAGCCCTAAAGTTTTTTAAAATGAGCTTCAGAACTTACTCAGACATTTGGAGACATTTGCTTGGCCTGATGAAGTTCAGGTCAAGACAGTATTAGGGCCTTGAGTTGTAAGTTTCCAGGTCTCAGCCAAGAGCGGTTACTTGGTGAAACACAGAAGCAACCAGACTATTTAATTAACCTGAAATCTCCCACTGGCACAAAATTAAAGTTCTTTTGCCAGAATCATTAGTAATTTGCAAGCTCTGTTCAGCAGGAGAGTAGCAGATATTTGATCAAATGTGCCCTTTCCAGGAAATGACAGCCGTTACAATGCAGGGGGAGGCACTCCAAAATTCATCCGATGGAGCAGAGCAATTTGGGATATGTGGTACTCAGAAGTCTGTTAACCCTCACTGCCATTTCACAGGACTTGCTGGGGGATGGAGGTGCCTCACTGCCTGCATGCTCCCCACCCTAGAGCCTGACATACAGCTTCATTTCAAACGCTTTTTAATGCACACATTTAATGATGGCAGGGAGGAAACTGTTCAGTTCTAGACTTCCTGGAATAAAAAAGACAGGGATGTCCTGGAAAGAGTCCAGAGGAGGGCTACGAAGATGATTAAGGGCCTGGAGCATCTCCCCTATGAGGAAAGGCTGAGTGACCTGGGGCTGTTCAGCCTGGAGAAAAGAAGACTGAGGGGGGATCTGATCAGTGTTTATCAATATCTGAAGTGTGGGACACAGCTGAGAAATGGCCAGCATCTTCTCAGTGGTCTGTGGAGACAGGACAAGGGGCAATGGCTGCAAGTTAGAGCATAGGAAGTTCTGCACCAACATGCAGAAGAACTTTTCCACAGTGAGGGTGAGTGAGCCCTGGGACAGGCTGCCCAAGGGGGTGTGGAGTCTCCATGTCTGGAGATATTCTAGACCTGTCTGGACGCCTCCCTGTGCCATATGCGCTAGGAAGCCTGTTTTGGCAAGGGGGTTGGACCCAATGAGCTCTCGAGGTCCCTTCCAACCAATTCTGTGATTCTGTGATTCTGTGAAAGAAAGCAGATCTCTTGCCACCTCCCTTGACCAGGTCATGCTCTAAACTAGAGAAAGGGAATTATATATTGCATAGATCATTTATATTGGGCTTAGGCAGTTTTCATTGTTATTTATTAAGACATGTGCTATTAAACATTTAACGTATCAGATAATTGCACACTTTACACGTTCGAATAGTCCTTATTTTATCACATCGATAGGTAAAGGAAGGGATGTTGGTGAAGCTCTGCAGATGCCTGTGGGAACCGCTGCTTTCCGTCAGGCTACGTTAAGCTTCTCCACAGGAACCAGAGCAACACTCAAAATACAGCTGATGTGTCCTAGGGAATCTGTGCTGAGAACTGTTCAACAAAAGCAACAGACCGTGGAGCCGTGCGCGGGCAGCACAGGCTGCAGGGAAGGAGCGAAGCATCTACAGACACAGCAGAGGCAGCCCGGGAAACATGACCCCAAGGAACAAGCACAACAAAGCGGGGTTTATCTACACAAGGCTGGCTGCAAGAGACAGTCTGGTGAGCAAAAAGTACCGTCTCCTGCTGGTTTGTTCTACCCGTGTTCAAAGGCAGAACATTTTGTACTGTCCTCAGATGGATGGGATTACATCATAGGATCGGTTATCCAAACAGCTCTGTGGCTCTGCGAGCCGGGTAACCACCTCAGTCAACAGAAGCAGCAACACTCTTCGAATTTCACTTAAAACAAATCAATGTTTGGAGATAACCAGAGAGTAAACTTTGATAAACAGAAGCTGCATTTTTCAAGCCTTTAATTTTTACAGGAAAAGTAACATTTCCTTTTGTCTCCCTTAGAAATGCATTCAAAGTGCTGGCACCCTCTGGCAGAATTAAAATTC
>VZTU01011183.1:177158-198914 GCA_013400835.1 Zapornia atra
GAATTTCTAAATTTAGGGAGCAAAAAGACTTCTTGGGGACACAAGGCAGAACAATCAGAAGACATCTGTGATGATCTCTTGCCATCTGTACTGGTCCCACAGCTTGCTGCACAGGACAGCTACCTTTAGCAAAGCAAAAGTGAATAATGGGAAGTACATAAAGCTTTCCTTTTCCATGGAGTGCTGTGTGCCATAGTAAGGAAAAATCCAGTGCAACTTAAAAATGTCAACAGTGATAAAAAAAACCCCAAATACAGAAATGTATGTCTGTGTGTTTCTGCAATGATGAGCATAGCTAAGATGGGGAAGAGAAAGGAAGATCAAAAAACTAGCAAATCTGGAAATCAGCTTGATGAACTTTCCCAGAGTATCTTGAAGTAATATACAAGATAAATGAACCTGTTTAAAACCTGTAGCTTCTCTAAGCATTTTGTCAAGACAAGAAGAGATGAGGCTGAGCTGCCAAAAGACAATATTTGTCCTGTACCTTTACACCGACAAGGAGTTTCCAGTTAAATGGAGTTAAAGATAATTGAATTAAAAACCTATATAAATGACAGATCGGTAATTTGAAGAGGGAAAAATGGGCTGCACTAAAGATAATTCACACAGATTTTTTTCCCGTAATTTCACTGTGGTCATGCAGACAATGTTAAGTAGAAAGCCAACCATTTTCCTGTTTCTGACAGCTCACCACTAGGATGAACATAGAATCACAGACTGCATTAGGTTGGAAGGGACCTTCAGAGACCATCCAGTCCAACCCCGGCAGTGAGCAGGGACACCTTTAAATACAGCAGGTTGCTCAGGACCCCATCAAACCTGACCTTGAATGTCTCCAGGGATGGGGCCTACACCACCTCTCTGGGCAACCTCTTCCAGTGATCGACTACCCTCAGCATGAAGAATTTTTTCCTAATATCCAACCCAAATCTACCTTTTTCTAGTTTAAAACCATCACCCCTCGTCCTATTGCTACAGTTCTCATGAACAGTTCTTCCCCAGCTTTCTTATAGGCACCTTTCAGGGACTGGAAGGCCTTGAATAGTTTCCCCCAGAGCCTTTTCTTCTCCAAGCTGAACAAGCCCAACTCTCCCAGCCTGTCTCCACAGGTGAGGTGCTCCAAACCTTGGATCATTTTTGTGGCCCTTCTCTGGACACACTCCAAAAGGTCCATGTCCTTCTCGCATTAAGAGCTCTAAAGCTGGACCCAGCCCTCCAGGTGCGGTCTCACCAGAGCAGAGCAGAGGGGCAGAATCCCCTCTCTCAATCTGCTGGCCACACTCCTTGTGATGCAGCCCAGTATGGGGTTGGCCTTCTGGGCTGCAGATACACACTGGTGGCTCCTGTCCAGCTTCTCATTCATGAGTACTCCTAGGTCCTTTTCCTCAGGGCTGCTTTCAAGCACATCTTCACGTGTATCTGGCAGCAGACTGGAGCATGTATCCCGATGTGAGTACAATAGCTCCTGACTTTGGGACACTCTTGCTGTCAGATTGGATCATCACAGACATGTCTTGATGACCTCTGGATTCATAGGTGGATCAGAACTGGGAATATCTACATGTCTACCCATCTGTAATACTTATGCTATTTCTTTCAGTAATTAATTTTTAGTCCAAAATAAATTTATAACTAGTTGGGTTTTTTTTTTAACAACTGAATTAAAAGAAAACCAGCTTCATCTCAGTACTCAGCCCGTTATTCTTGAGGATCACAAGAAAACTCAGACAGCAATGGATCTTATGATGGTTTTGGTGCAACCCCCTACACAGGACAGGCACCTCTGGCATCAGACCCGGTCACTCAGGGCTTGATGCAATCAGGATGTAGAAGCTTTGGAGGATGGAGTCAGCAAAATCTCTCTGGCCAGCCTGTGCCATTGCTTGACCATCCTCATGGTCCCGTTTCTCTTCTCATCCATTGCCTCCTACCTCCTGAGGTCTTCCGCTGGTCTCACTCCAGTTTGTCTGTGTTGATGTCCAGAACCAGACACAGCATGTCAATGTTATCTAAGGAGTGCTGCGAAGATGGGGTTAATCTCTGCCCTGATATCCTGGTTGTGCCCCTGTTTATGCCACCAAGGATGTCACTGCCCATGGCGCTGTGGGCTCCCCTCCTCTTGCTGTCCCCAGGCCCAAGGGACTTTCCCAGAGAACTGCCACCAGCCAGGCAGGTCCGTGGCAGGACTTTGTACTCATGAAGACTTCTGCTCTACCCAGTCTGTACATAGCTTCTAGTGACTCACAGGGTTCCCCCTTAGCAGACCAAATTGGAGGGCATGTAGCAATAGGACAAGGGGGAATGGTTTGAAGCTGCCATTTGAAACAACTAATAATGATTCCATTTTTATATTGACACTCCTTTCAGACAAAAACTTGGGATTTAATTAAATGAAAATTTCCTCAGAAAAATATCTTTTACCTCTAGCACAACTATCAAAAAATCTGGAGGGGTTTTTTTTTCAGATAGAATAAAAGAAGCAAATCTGGTTTTACTTATTTAGTTGAGAAATTACATTTTCAGGCATTTTTATACATGATTTCTTTCTGCAAATCTCCTCCTTCCCACCATATGCCTACCATTTTAAGACAGCCTAGAAGTGATTCCATATCACCAAGTTTAATCTTGTCACTTCTTGCGATGTGCTGTCCAATATAGTCAACGCTCTCATGGATACACTTTCAAGGAGAAAGTATTCCTCTTCTATTTCTGCTTCCCTCCCTCCCCTTGCACTTTGCAATTCCATTGCAATTGCAGACTGTTCAAGGTCGGGTTGGATGGGGCTTCAGGCAACCTGGGCTAGCAGAGGGTGTCCATGTCTATGGTTGGAATTAGACGGGCTTTGTGGTACCTTCCAACCCAAACCAGCCTGTAATTCTTTTTCTGCATACCAGGAAGGCACAACATGACCTGCCTGAGGAAACAAAAAATTCAGTACCATAGGGCTGTTCTCCATAATTTGCCCTTTACTCAAAATGTAACTTCTTTCAGTAAGGCAGAATTAGCATTGTATAAAAAACCAGAAAGATAGAAACTCTCTCCGACTTTCTAGTGGGAGATGGAGATGCAGGCACAGCCTCGAGGCATGTACTGTACTTTATCTATCCCAAAGCTGCATGCTTTGACCAGTTCCACCCTGTTCGATTTTCTTCTTAAATCATAAAAATGAAGAAGCAAATAAAACAATCCAAAAAGCCCTTTTCAAGTTGACTGTACACTCTATCTCTACTTTTCTCAACTTTTCTTCTGATTAAGCCTTCTTCTAAAACAAACATAATTGAGCACCTCATTTTTTCTCTAACTTTGTAGAGGTTGCAGACTTCACCATAAAGAGAGGATCCAACAAAACCAAAAATACTGTGTCATTATATTTTTATTTTTTTTTAAATGAGAAAAGATTAATACTATGTCTTATGAGCATGCTATATATGACAATAGGAGTTATATTTATTCATTCCACCGACTGAACATGGGGACATGAAATTAGTACAAGAGATAAAAATGAATGCTTTTATGCATATGTTATGAAATTTATGTATGCACCTTTGCTCACATTGTTCCAAAGGGAAAATTTTTCACAGTAGGCATCAGTTGCTTAATTAGCACAGAATAATTAAAACTCACTGCAGGGAAAATTCCATAGCCCCACAGCAATTATATAGGGAGAGTTCTTGGCTATTGCATGTACAATTCAAAAATAACTTTTAGGTAGGTTACCAAAAACCACCAGCTATTCAAAATTGCCTTATAACAAAAAGATTCCTCAAGCAACTGAGCAAATTAAACCAGGGGAAAAAAAAAGAAAAAAAAAAAAAAAGAGGAATCTAATAGCTATTGGTAAGGTCCAATCAAGCAGTGTATTAACTACTTTCACTTCATTTTTCAGGGTCAGTTCTTTTTATTGATTTATGTAGTTTCCTGAACCTTGAGAAATACATTTAGCATAATTAGACAGCAATAGCAACTTCAGAGTTCATTAATAACCATGAAACAGTTCATTCACTACCAATAAGAACTCACAGTATACCTTTTTTAGTGTTCATAAACATATAGCTATCAAATTTTAACAGATCTTAGACTTTAAAAAGTTAATTTAATACTTACCGTTGGTTGATCTAGAAAAAGCAAACATTCTCCACATGAAAATATTTTTACCAGCAGAAGGGCACATGGCTCCTCCCAGATGTCTGTCAACATCAATGGCAAATTACAATCAGATATTTTTTGCTGAAATTTAACACTGAGGGGCATTCATTTATTTTATTTTGCCTTTTCTGCTTTATTTTTGTTATCAATATTCTCATCCAAGTTTGCTATTTCATTTTGTTTTAGCCCCAGTATTTCATTCCCTCTCCCTTATACTGCATCAAACGGATATTTTCCTGTAAGTTCTTTCCTTTGCCTGGTGCCCATTGCCTCCAATTGCTTTGCACAGACAATTCATTCACGCTTGCAAACTATCCCCTTCTTGTGACTGGAGATATGATGAATGCAGTGCCAACTGCCTCACTGCTGAAAGAAATATGGTACACAATTACATTGCTTGTGCATGGGCCTGAACTGATACATCCATGAGGCTTCTACATGTACTTCTACATCCAGGTAGGTCCTTCTCAGAGACGTATTATCCAAGTGATTTTTAAGTCTGCATCAGGCTTAGATTTAGATTAAAACATAATATGACAGTACTTGCAACTGTTTAAATTATATAGACTAGCAAGTGGATATATCATAGAATCCCAGACTTGTTTGGGTTGGAGGGGACCTCAAAGCCCATCTAGTTCCACCACCCCTAGCCACGGGCAGGGACACCCTCCACTAGTGCAGGTTACCCAAAGCCCCATCCTACCTGGCCTTGAATCTTGCTAGGGATCCAGAGGCAGTCACAGCTTCTCTGGGCAGCCTCCACCAGGGCCTCCCTACCCTCATAGTGAAGAAATTCTAATATATAATCTGGTGCATTAATCTTTAATTTAACTGCTATCTTGCCCATGTATCTAATCTGGCTAAGTTTTGTATCATGGTAATGTTGGGAGTCAGAGAGAACTTTGTGGGGAGGACATAAAACAATTTTTCTCTTCTTTAGAAAACAATAACTAACTTTCCCAGTTAGCTTTGATGTTCTCTATGGGTCGTAACAACACGAAATATTTGCAGAGACTTTTTCCAGTGAAGAAGCTGCCACACATAATTGAAATTAATTTGGGTGAGCCCTCAGGAAAATTATGTGAAGCTGTTAAATCTCCTGTACTGGATGTGCCTACCTAGCTCACAGCTGGTAGTGAAAGTGAACATTTCACCCTTGTTGTTTTGAAAACAAATAAACATTTGATGAAGATAAGGGAACATTGATTCCACAGTGGAGTTGGTTTTAGGAACACTGGAAAGAAGAAAAAAAAAAAAAAGCAGAAGGAAGAGGAAGAGTTTAGTAAAAATAGTCTCTGTGTGTCGCAGTCATGACAGCTGTATACAACATGTATAGGTTTATTCTGCCCAACTATACCAGCGGAAGGTGGGAAAAGATGGAAGAAAGGATTACATAAACCAATAGATAATTCAATTTTATCTTGTCCCCAAGCCCTGAGGCCAGCCTCCAAGAATAACAGTGGTCTTTGTCCACCTTTCAAGATGTCTCTCTTCATCTCAAAAAAGGCCATAAAAGCCTCACTCCACCCTCCTGTTTTCAATATTAACTTAAGCCAAACCTTAGTCATCTCCCTTTGAACCAGCCCCTTAGCTGCATGTCTTTTACACTAGCTGCATTTTCATAACTGAGTTCTAGATGAAAATCAGCAAGAAAATTTCCACCAAACACATTAAAAAGTCATACCTATGTAATTTATTAATGACCATGACGTTACATTCCCTTCATACTGGAGCAAATTAATAACTAAGCAAGGTACTATGCAGTGAAGATTTTGCCTGCTGCAAAATTAAAGTGGAGAACTTGCTTTATTAACTTCTGCAAAGCTTTTAGGGAGTTGAAAGGGGAAACAAATTCCCTTTTGGGGTCATTTAAGCCAGTTTATAATGGACAAAATTACATCAAGAGGCTATAAACAGATTTATACAGGTGTAAGTGAAGTAGAGCTTGAACTACTGTGACGTTTTAAAATTCAATTAAATCACTGAAAAATTCCTTTAATATGAACCACAGTGGTTGGGTATATTATATGGTGGAATGTATTTGTTGCTGCATGTGGTACATAATCCATACCCAGTGTGATGGATTAGAGGTAGAGCTTCTTTTTTCCACTGGTCTGGTTTCATCAGCTGACATGGAATTACGCTTGTTTATGCCACAGTTATTGACACCCAGGCAACTATTTAATTCTGAATATGCTCTCTTTTGAGAACTGAAGATCCTTAAGATGACTTTACTGTACCTTTTATTAAGTACTAGGGTAATGACTTGGGAGACATAGCAAAGGTAGTGACAGAGAGATTTGCAGACACACTAAAAAGAGAAGCGAGAGCAGAGTTCAGTCAAGGAAAATGCCAGGGTGATATACAGTGAAGATAAAGGGAAGTTCTGATAGGGTAAGGAAGTTAAAGCCATTGGAATAAATCTTCTTCTGTGGAGTAATGTCCCAAAGCAGGAGTTTACCTGATGAGTAAGTATGATCTCTATCCTGGTATATGTCATCCACCACACACCTACCTGTGTGTTATTTATTATTGTACAAGTCATTTTTAAGTGGGGAAAACCATGTTCATCTTATCAGCTTCATTTCCCCAAGCCCTTTTTTGCTGGCCACTCTAGGAGCATATGGGAAGCCATCGTTAGTGACTGGCAAAATTTAATTTGCTACTCTTTGGATTACTGCAGGCACTAAAGACAAGTGGTCAAAAGTGAGACAGACCTATCAACTCTTAAAGAATGGTCAGGTCCAGTCCTGACCTGATAAGTACCCCGTCAGGTTGCAACTACTAGCCTCATACAAGTGTGGTGGTGCATACATAATTTGTCTGGGAAGCTTTTCAAAGGTAAATCTCTACAAAGCACACAAATTCCCATTCTCTGTCAATGGAATGTGCCTAACTAGCATTCCTGCCTTGAAAAATCGAGTAGTTTTTGGCTCTGAAAGTATGAGGTAGTTACTATAAATGAAGGTGCTGTGTTTCCTATCTTTATAAAATAAATCTGTCTGAAAGGCCAGAATAAATCTGCCCTGAAAGGATGCATTGCAAGATCTGGACCTCAGCACTCTGTTGGAAAAACAGCTCATGAGCATCCCATATCACACCAACATACTCCAGGTCATTACAATCCCAGACGTCTCGGACTTTGCTTACTACCTGCTGCAGCAACATCATGGAGTCCCCTTTGCTTGGCCTGAATCAGTCTGCTCAAGCACACTGTTTGATTTGCCTGCAATAGAAAAAATACTGAGAAAAGCGATTCCCAACATATTCTCCCTATTTTTTGTCCATTCTGCTTTTGCCACCTGATTCATGCAAAGACAGAGTGATTGGTTTTGAGATATGATAGCATCAACGATACAAAGTATTTCTCTTCCTTCTTCTCTATGGCTTACCATGACTTTAAGCTTGAAGGCATCCTGCAGTGGCAGCCATGAGGGACACACAACTTTTAGGCTCTACCCAAGACACTCGAGTAGTGATGAGTGCCTGGAACTGCACTAAAGAATCAGGATTGCTACAGGAGTGCTTAATTTTAATAATGTCATGACTTTCCACAAGCAGTGACCCATGTCCCCATCAGGCTGAACTCTATTCACCAAAAATAGGTGGTGAATACCAAAAAGGGATCTTGAACCCCCATATCATGCATGGAATGAGATCTGGAAAAGCCAGATATAGTCCCCTAGATCTCATTCCAAGAGGATCCCACAGATCAATACAACGCACTGGAGTTGACTAAGCTCCTGATATCAGGTCTTTAAGCGTATGTAATTTCAGTGATGCCAGAAGCTCAATTAACTTCAACAGATATTATCCATATGCTTAAGGGTTTTAGTAGATTGCAGTCCAACCTATTAGTAGCATTATCATTTACTGACTGAAATATATTTTTACATTATAAATATTGTCAGATGAAAAGGCTCAGCTTGGTTTTCAGCAGGAGAAACATGGGAAAGGAGCATAAGATAAATATTTCACATTAAGTATTCTATATGGCATTATTCAAAAGCAAACACTCACACAGAATACAAAAAAAAACTCCTGGCTGTCCCATGCTGAAGCGGCTGGATGGTTAATTAAATTTCTATCAAATACATAAGCATACCACAAGCAATACATAGCAGTAGGTAAACTCTCATTACCACCCCTCCTAGCCAAATTTGTGCCCAAGCTCTTACAGGAAAAAAAACCCCAACTCTTAATTAGTTGTATATTTTAAACTGTGAGCAAATGGTGTTTTTTTAACCTTATTTTCAATAAATAGGCTCCTCAACAAAAACTGTCAATTAATAGGCAGGGGAAGGGTGGATTTTAGTGTTTAATTTTTAAAATAAAGTCTATTTTGTTATGAAATCTTAAACAATGAACTGTGGTTATTAGTTCTTAGATGCCACTTTGTCTAAAAATATGCCCAAATTGAAAAACAGCAGGTTAGAGGGATAAATAAGCGGAGGAAAAAACATTTCAAAGCATTTCAGACTGACCCAAAATGAAGCATTGTTTACTTCATTTCACTGGGAACAAAAAAAAACCCAAATAAAAAACCCCCCAAAAAATCTGGATTTTATCTGAATTTCAATGTTGTAGGAGAATCACAATTTTTGGCTCGAGGGGTAATCCTATGTGTCTTATGTGCTTAACAGAAGAAAAAGTGCCAAGTTCCCTATTAGCATAAAATAAATCCTTTTAAAATCCATCCAGGCCAGAAAGAACAATTGCAATCAACTAGCGTGACTTTCTGTGCAACACAAGCTTTCTATTTTTTCCTCTAGAGGATTTTTTTTTAGGACTCTGTTCCAACATAAAACCTAAAAGCACACCCAGTCCTCCTTTGAGCCCTGACAGCAGCAGAGAAAAGGGCATAACCCATGATAAGTGACTCCTTTGCTATTAAATATGCATACATGTACGCCTGGTTCTCAGCCTGAATTTATTTGATTTAGAATGGGAAGAATTAATGCAGTCATGATCTTGGTGCCTTCCTTAATTTCCTGTTTGGCAGGAAACGTTAGTAAACACCGCTATAAAAACCAAGAAAAGCATTTCCTATTGGATCTGACCTCTAAAAATTGCACTTGCACCTTAGCTGAAAGCAGGCATAAAGAGAACATCTTTTAAATATCCCTGTTATCTAGCAAAGGTTGCTGGAAACGTCCCCATAAAGCATATGTTCGAGGCTATTAATTGTATTGCAGGAAATGAAATCTCAGCAACATGTCTCCATTACACAGAAACCCCAGATGTTTTATCAACAATAGTGGTTTCACCCATTGCTAGTTGGTATAACTACCCCAAATCTGTAAGATTCCTTTCTGTTACGCATTTACTGAGGCAGGAGAAGACACCAGCTCACAGACAGATGAGTTTGAAAACCAGTGCAGGAAGGAAGGCAGCTTCTGTAGAGCAAAGAGGTTGTTATTGCAGAAGAGAAAGGTACACCATACTAAAAAGCTTGCAAATAAACCTGTGACAGGACGGTGCAGAGTCAGTGAGTACTTATGCTTCACTGACATCCTGAAAAATTCAAGTAAGAGTTTGAATTGAGGCTGGCCCATAAATATTCTTTGTGAATCAGGATGTAAAACCAGACTGCTTAATAATGTATGTTCACTGTAAATTGATCATCTGAACTGGACTTCCCTACTTGCCAGCAACAACCTGTAGAGAAGACAGATATGTAAACCATAAGTTTAAGATTATGGGTGTACACATGAAAGTAACCATTTAGTTGTAAGGTGTATTTGTATAATAAAAAGGGAAACTACCTACTGACCTTGAAGGTGACTGGTCAAAAGAAACAGCAGAAAGACATGGTCTTCCAGAGACTGATGACGATTGGATAAAATAAAGACAAGATGAATAAGGAAACATCTCATCATTAAGTGATCTATGAGATTCCCCAATATAAGCAAGACCTGCACCAGATCAGTTTTGGGAAGGTTCCTCTGAAGATGCCAAAGAGATCAATTGGTGAACCCAACTGCTAATCAGGAGATAAACCAAGGACATTGCTTTCACTATGTGACCAAAATTGGACATGTAGATCACTGTCTGGATCAGTAAGAGAGTACCCTAAGCCAGTGACAGTTCTCCACCACGGATATCATCCAACGGTATCTCAAATAGTGCATGAGAAGATTAGAGAGTCACTTCTGCAGCACATAGGAGAGGGTGCAGTGACTTTTCCAGCAACATGGAAAAGTTAGTGTCTTTTCATCCACATTTGTGTCTACTCAATCCACACCAGACACTGTGCTCAGTAAAGGGATTTGTTACGTTTAGGGGCCACTGAAGCTTACACCCATAGCACACTCAGGTCTGGGCACCACCAGCAGGACCATACGTACTGGAAAGCAGGAAGAAAAAGAAGCAGAACCAGGAAGCACAATTACTAGAGAAGCTTGTGTGGCAAAACATGCAGGGCACAGAGATTAACCACGGACAGGAATGCAGTGTACTAGGAAAAGGTCCTTTTTAATAACAGGGTAGGTGTAGGTTACTATTCATTATCTCAAAAACTTGTTATCCAGAGAACCAGTGGGCTGGAAACAGGATTGAGAAGTGTTTCAGATGGTTGTGTCAGGCCTGTTGCTGCCTTTAGGGAGCACATACAAGAGAGAGAGAGCTCAGCATCGGACACCAGACGAATGTTTTGGGCAGAGATCTGCATACACGGTGTCTTCTACCACATAGCTAGAAGAAAGTAGAATCCCCAGCAAAGTCCACAAAGGGCAAGGCACAGGCCAGGGTGTGCACAGACCCTGAAGGCAAAGAGAGCCTTTGTCTTTAAAAACATGTAATCAACTCTTAAGGTTAGTCATGCTCTGAGAAAAAGAAGTGCAAGAAATGGGAAAGAGAAAGACGCAAGAGACCCCTGTAGCTAAAGATTAGTCAAATATTTAGATTGTTTCATTGAACATCTAAGTTCACATATTGGATCACTTATATTAATTTGCATAGCAGTTGAATTAGCATTTAGTTCTTTGATGTTAAAAAAAATTGCATTTATTCTGCCACTTTCTTGGAGGTCCTGATAAATATGGTGTGAAGTTCTGAAGCGCAGAACTGACAGAAAATAAGTGCACTGACTTTCTGAGAATATGTGGCTTTCTAATTGCAGATTTTTCCTTCTCAAGTCAGAGCAAAAAAGAGCAACTGATGACTGCAGCTGGATGAATACTGCAATCATTACCCTTGTTATAATGATATATTTCAATAACAACCACAATACTTGATCCCCATGGATGGTTTTATAATGACCATGGATTATGCTGAGAAAATGCTATTCTTAATTTTATTCTTAATGGAGTGTGAAAGTCTTGCTATGTGGTAGAGACTAATTGTCACTTTAAATGTAATCTACATCACTCAAAGAACATGTATGCTTCATGGTATTAATTAAAGGATACCACAAAAGCTTTGGTTGACAAGAAATTGTGGATTTCATACTGCAAGCCAAATGAAGCAGTTATCTCACTAGAAAAACTCATATTACCATTTAACAAAAGCACATTTTATCATAGATAGCATGTGGTCATGTGAAAGAGTGTGCATGGCCTTCAGAACATTTGGTATCTGCATAATTAAACTAACTAATCAATTGCAGAGCAGTAGTCAAAAGTCAAATCTTAATGAACTGGAAAAAAGATACTTCAATTTTCTGTCTCAAATCCCCAAATTAGCATAATAAACACAACATACTTCTAATCAGTGAAAATACAGTATTTTTTTTCCTTATCATTAGATGGTTACTGTATATTGAAGACATTATTTGCAGTGGCTTTGTAAACCGTCTGCTGTTTTTGAGTAACTTAATAAAAATAATGTAAATATGTTAATGTAAATATGCAAAACCCACAAGTTCTTTTCCCTTTCTGTAGCATTTTTGTTAAAAATACCATTTTCTTCCAAATCTTTTTTGTTATAAAGCTTCTGTTCCATTTATGCTGAAATACAGGTATTATATATGCAGCACATATTTCTCAGTGGGTGTGTATCTACTGGGAGAGGATAAGTATTTTCAAGAAATCCAGTTACCCCTTGAGAACTGACTGCAGAGCCGACTGGTGGAATCACAGAGTCACAGGCTGGTTTGGGTGGGAAGGAACCTCAAAGCTCCTCCAGTGCCACCCCTGCCACATCCAGGGTTACCCCCCCACCAGCCCAGGGTGCCCAAAGCCCCATCCAACCTGTCTTTGAACCATGCCAGGGATCCAAGGGGCAGCCCCAGCTTCCCTGGGCACCTGTGCCAGGGCCTCCCCACCCTTCCCTCATAGTGAAGATTTTCTTCCTAGTATTTAATCTAAACCTCCCCTCTTTTACTTTAAACCCATTACCCCTTGTCCTAGCATTTCACTCCTTGACAAACAGTCCCTCTCCAGCTTTCTTGTAGGTGCTCTTTAGGTACTGGAAGGCTTCAATTAGGTCTCCCTGGAGCCTTCCCTTGTCTTCTCCAGCCTGAACAGGCCCAGCTCTCTCAGCCTTTCTTCAAAACAGACATTTCATTCACTCTTAATGCAGAGACTGATTTGACTGAGATCAGCACAGGGAGGAGCCTAACAACGATGGAGTTTATTCTCCATTCTACAGTCATGTATATCAGTAGCCAAGATCCAAGCCTGACCCTGCATGGCTCTACTGGTATGCAAGCACCAGCCTCCAAAGGGCTGACTGCAACAAATGATGGAAATTGACTTTCACATGTATTTTGCTTGTCAGAAAATTACATGTATCCATTGAAAATCATACACTAAGATACAGAGGATGTCAGGGGTATCTGATAGGCTTCCTGAGTCCCACTGCCAAGTCAAGGAACTTTAGCTAAGACGTGCAATTGGCAGCAAATGCCCACTTTTTTTTCCTGAAGTCGTTCAGCCTGTATATAAGTATATAAGCCAGTATATAAGTACAGTCTGCTACCTACATCTATCAAATGTGCTCTACCTAGGTCAAGAGAACTCATTACCTAATGGAAGCAGGGGTGGGGAAGGCTCCTAAGCCAGTTTGTTGGGGTGGCTTCATAAAGGATCGTCCTCCTGTCCATGAATATGGGAAACTGTGAATATTACTATCAATTCTCAACAATAAACCTAATCTGTATTGCACCGGTGCCCTACCTCATTTTAGCACTGCAAAATAGCCAAAGCTTTAGAGAATAGATCTGCCATCTGCGCCTGCAGGTGTTTACAATACAGAATAAATTAAGAAGTGACAAGGCATTGAGAAGGTTATAGTTGAATAATTACCATGGAAAACTCAAAATCTTATGCACCATTTCAGCTACTGAAGATGGAGTATCTTTCTCTGTCCTTTTAAAATCAGTTTCCACTCCTGTTTAGCTTGCCCTTCTGTCTGAAGGACATCTCCCTTCTTTAAATACAGAACACTTGCAGAAATTAAGCTATGTCAATACTTGTGTTAACAAGAGGTTCTTTCCTTTTGACTTAATTGATGCAAGAAATTCAGTCACCAATTGAGCACAAAGAGCTGTGCCTGCCTGTTTCTATCTACAAGAGCCTGTTCTCTGAGAACATCTTCTGCCTCTAGCCCTTCCTCCCTGAAAATCTTTAGAAATGTTCAGTTCAGACATGGTGAAATGAAGTACATGAAAACATGTGGGATCTGGGACATTCCCAAGCCCTTCTTCCTGAATACGATCATGTTCTGTGGAAGGCATTGGATTTTTTGCATCAAATTCTCTGGGTTGAAGGTCAGCTTCAAGTTTACTTACACATTATATGTCTTCAAAACACGTATGGTAGCAACAGGAACAATATATAATAATAATCCAATGACGTGCTTCTGATTTTGAAAATAAGTTTTAAAATATTCTGCTTCTAAATATCATATATGATAAATTCTAAATATGTACAATAAGAAATGTTCACTGCATCTTATCATAGAAAATTTGGGGGGTTTTAGGGTGAGGGAAACATTTCACTTTTTGTAAAACTGTTTACAATTTAAAAAAAAAAAGGTTTAAAAAACCCCAGAAAACAAAGAGAGTTTAAATATTTTAATAGGGAGATGCCTATCAGAAACTTTGGCATAACATCTACTATGTTGAACCCCCTGTCCAGCCATAGCAGCTGCAGATTCAAGGACCTTTATAGACAAGTCATACACAGGAGTGAGGAAATCAGCAATTAAGCATTCTGGTATCTTCCTTGAGTGGTATAAGGTTTTTTGGGTATTCACAGAAGATTGTAAACACACATGGTCACCAATAGCTCAGATGCAAACCCATCTTTCAGGAGTTTCAGTCTTAATAACGATGCCTCCTCCTCAAAGTACTTTTCTCTCTCTGGAGACAAACAAAGCACACTCCTCACACTGCTCATCCTCGAAAGATGCAACATAGGTGAGCTGGCAGTAGCGTGTTTTTCTTGTGTAGGCTGAGCAGTGTTCATGCACTAAAAAAAAAAGGATCTCCAGAAGTGCAGAAGAGGAGATGCACCTCCTGCATCTCCAGGGTTGGCCAAGCACAGCTTTCCATGGCATCATGCCATCCTGGAAAATGAGACTACTCAGGGCCAAAATTTCAGATTTTTTTTATAGGAGGTAAATGAAAGTCCTTGTGCTTGTAATTTTAAAAATTGGTGGTTTGCAATGAAGAGAAGCCCAATATCTGTCACCTGCAGAAAAGAGAAAGGTCTGTAGGGTCACATGTGCTTTTGTAGAGATGCAGGCTCATCCCCTGGGTTTGAGGCATAAATTTTGGAACCACAGGATCTCCCAGCTCCCTAACACTTTATCCCAGACTCATTAAGTTAATATTTTGGTTAGACATAAGAAAGAGACAGGTTTCTATAGGACTTAAAAACCGAAGCAATTAGCGGGCTTCTGATTCAGATAGAGATTGTGATTCAAAGAGAAGACTTGGCTGGGTTAGAACGCAGAAACTGGGTAACCTTCCAGTTCAGCTGGCAAACCAGAGAAGAAAAATGCATAGAATTAAATATATAGCAGTACAAAAAAATAACAGCAGACTTGGACATGGGTTATCTCTGTAAAGCAGATGTTATTAATATGTCATATACTGGCTGGTGTGCAGGGGAACTAATAAAATGATTTACAGCTACAATTATTGTATTGTAAGGAATGAACTATACTGAGATGCAAATCTAATAAACCTTGCTGAATATTCCTAATAAAGGAATTTAATCTTGACCGTGAGCAAGACAGATGTGTGGGGGTTGGCATGCAGAAGGATACTTTTTAATATGTTTTTACACACTCCTACCCAAAAGTCAGTTATAGTAAAGGCTACCAAATCCAGTAGCCCAGTGACATGTGGCTTTGTGTCCCCAGGTTCATCCAGTATGCAAGACTGCATGTCCCAGTTTGCACATATGTTCACGCTCAAGCTTTTTTCCCCTCTTCAGTAGCAACATTGAATTATTTGGTTGCAGTTTTTGGAGGACATCTACCAAGGAGAGGCACCCAAAAGAGATGTCTCAACCAGCAGACTTCAACATCAGTTTTGGATTGGGTATTTTAACACAGAGTTTATCCAGTTTTACCATTAGGGCATAAACCAGGTATCAGGTGAAAGTGCTAGAAAAGAAAAAAATATTTCTAATATATGTCTTCCATTCTTAGGTTTTGAACAGAAAATTCATTTTATGGTAAAATCCAAGCAGAGTAGGTCAGTTGCTTGTTTTATTATAGCTCCTAATCAAGCACTGACCTTGGGACAGCTTCAGTTTTTGAGGTTTCTGCCTAACCTGGTATTCTGGATTTTATCCTAGGAATAATCTCTACAGTGAGTAGCAAAAGCCACCTTCTTCTCTTAAACCTTTATTGGTCAACAGGCCTGAAGAAAGCTGGTCAATGGCAAGAAAAAATCCAGTCAATGGCAGGAAAAAAGCTTCTAAAGTCACACAGAGACAAGTTGTCTTTCATTTGCCCAGCTGCCAGATCAAGAGACCTACAGACCATTTTAATGTCTGAATTAAACCTATATGAGCAGTCAGATAAACAGTTCAGCATTTGTAGGATTATCTAAGTAAAAAGTTAGCAGGCAAATTGTACAGCATGGAATCACTCTGCAGAAAATTGCATAAGGCAACTTTTTTTCCCAGTGTAATAAACCTTCTCCTCCAAAGGCAGATTGTCTTTTTCATTCCTTTTTTTTTTTTTTTTTTTAAAAAAAAAGCTTTTGGTGTCTGTCTTTGAAAACTGAAAAACAATTTTTCTCCTCAATTTCTTTTCCTCTTTCCTGAAGCATGTAGTTTTCACTAAAAATAGCGTAGGGGAGGAAAGAAAGGTAGTGTGACAAGTGAGAAACCTCACTTCTAAACTAATTTTGTAGTCGCACAGAAAAAAAAAGCCAGGAAGCTAAGACAGTATAGGTATTGCAGCAGAAACTGGAATGCATGACAGGTGAGGTGTGATGAATCACAGAATCACAGAATCACAGAATCACAGAATCATAGGGGTTGGAAGGGACCTCAAGAGCTCATCGGGTCCATCCCCCTCCGAAAGCAGGGTCCCTCGCTCATATTGCACAGGGAGGCATCCAGAAGGGTCTGGAATATCTCCAGAGAAGAAGACTCCACACCCTCCCTGGGCAGCCTGTCCCAGGGCTCCCTCACCCACACTGTGTAAAAGTTTTTCTGCATGTTGGTGCAGAACTTCCTATGCTCTAACTTGCAGCCATTGCCCCTTGTCCTGTCTCCTCAGACCACAGAAAAGGGGCTGGCCATTTCCCCTGTGTCTCACACTTCAGATTTTGATAAACACTGATCAGATCCCCTCTCAGGCTTCTTTTCTCCTGGCTGAACAGCCCCAGGTCACTCAGCCTTTCCTCGTAGTGGAGATGCTCCAGACCCTTAATCACCTCTGTAGCCTCCTCTGGACTCTCTCCAGGAGGTCCCCATCTTTTTCATACCAGGGAGCCCGGCGCTGGACACAAGTGGAGCCTGTCCAGGGCAGAGTAGAGGGGGAGGATCACCTCCTTTGACCTGCTGGCCCCACTCCTCCTGATGCACCCCAGGATCCCATTGGCTCTCTTAGCCACCAGGAAACACTGCTGGCTCATGGCCAACCTGTCATCTACCAAGACCCCCAGGTCCTTCTCCTCAGAGCTCCTCTCCAACAGGTCATCCCCCAGCCTGTACTGATTCAAGCGGTTATTTCTTCCCAGGTACAAGACTCTGAACTTGCTTTTGTTAAAAAACAAATAGAGTAAAAAAAAGTAAATAAAGTTTTCTTGTCACGAGTGTGGAAACAACCATAACAACCACCCAGCACAAAGCCATAAACGATGTGCTATGAGCACCCACACCACACGCTGAAACCACAAAACCAAGGAAAGTTTTTGATGAAAACTCTCAAATTCAACACCTGAGGCCCGAGGAGAATCTCTGGTGTCAAATGTAACAGAACAGCTGGCACTTGGGAGGATCTCACCGTCTTTGACATATGTTCTGGAGAATATATGTGAAAATTAACTCTATCGTTTAATGACACCCAAGTACCTTATCCTGCTGTGGACTGGCAAATATTTGCTGCCAGGATTTTACATGTCATTAGAACAATCGACCTGTTGCTTTGCAGTTACTGAAAAATATTAACTGGGGCAATGAAAATTTGCAGTAGCACTTCAGTGTTTTGGTTTTTTTTTTTAAGTCAGCCTGAAGTTATTTTAGCAGAAGAAAACAAAGCTCGTGCAGACAAAGGGGTTAAATGGAAACAATCAGTTATTTTTGCTGCACAAAGGTTTGCGCCTCATGTGAAAAACAAACCACAGATTTTCATGTTTGCTGCCTTGTCTGCTATGAATTGGGAGACGTGGATATCTCTGCATGAGCAGGTTTTCTATTCTCTCTTGTACGTGGGTAATTTCGTCTGCCTGCTTCATCATACAGAGAGAGTGGTGAGGAGCTGGAACAGGCTGCCCAGGGAGGGGGTGGGTGCCTCATCCCTGGGGGTGTTCAAGGCCAGGTTGGATGGGGCCCTGGGCAACCTTGTGTAGATCCAGGCCTGGAGGTTGGTGGCCCTGCCTGTGGCAGGGGGTTGGAGCTCTATGATCCTTGGGGTCCCTTCCAACCCAGACCATTCTATGATTCTATGATCATCGTTTCAGCTTGTCTAACTCATCTCAGATCAATGGGAGCTTGTAACCATCTCAAGGTACATTGTGAAATCTGTAACAGGGGTGTGAAGAAGGTACACTGAGGAATGGGGTGTGCAGACAACGCTTTTGTTGGGCCCTGGCATGCTCTAAATTGCAGCATCACAAAAAGCAGAAAAAATAAAGCAAACAAACAATAAAAAGCAAACAAGAAATGGTATTTTTCTTCTTACAGCCCCTTGGGAATTTTTACATATCACAGAATCGTAGGGGTTGGAAGGGACCTTGAGAGATATTAGGTCCAACCCCCCCAATATCACATATTTTACTGCAGCAGATAACATACAAGCTTTCCTAATCCGGCTTTGTATCTGAAATATCACTGGAATTTGCCAGTTTCACTCGCTTTACCCAAATTAAAGCATTATATTACAGAACCATGCATTCATGTAAGTTCAGATCCTGGAGGATGGACATGTCAGCTTTATTCCTATCACATACGGACTGACTCCTTACTCAGAAATGGTCTCACTCAGTGAGATGCTGTCCAGCAGGAATAAAGCTATTGGAATTTTGCACTTAATCACTTAGCTCCTGAATCAGAGATCTGCAGGTTTGCTATTGACTCCCAGGGTTCATGGAGCACTAGAGTGAAAACCTAAGGCAGCTGACATCTATTGTCTGATCCATCGTCGTCCAGCACTGGTCACGCTGGTCGCATCCTCTCTGCTCCCTGAATGCTAAGGAGAAATAAATATTATTTACCACCATAGCTAGTATAAATGCAAGAGAAAGTGGTACGCTGGGCATATAATTACTGTCTCATAGCTCTAAGGCACTGGGGTTTTTTCCCAGATATGAGAGGAATAAAAGTGTATATTCTTGCAGGAGATCAAAACCAGAGAGGACAGGATTATGGCAGAAAAAGAAATGCACACAAATAATTGGACTTAGCAGAAATGTGATATCTCAGACAAACATACAGGAGGCACTTTGTGAAAAATAAATGAAATGGAGACACGAGAAGAAACAAACATAAACAAAAATACACGGCATCAATCTAACAGGCTTAGACGTACCTAAGCTTATATATATTGACGGTAATGGGGCTGCTCTGATTGCCCCTGCATTTACAGCCGCAGGACTGGTGCCTGTATTTTTCAGATCACAGCCTCGTAGATCCACATTGAAGTTAAAATATCCCCAAAGGCACCAGACGACTCGGTTACTAGGTTTAGTGTCTACCTGTAGTTTGGAGCTCTTTGTGTTGCTCTGAGGCTGTTTTGAGCATCATAATTTCATCCTGTGCTGTCCTACCATCAGAAAAGTACAGAATGAAAATGACCTCGGATCTCCAAAACTCTCTGTGGCAGAGGATGCAACGTAAGAATAGACACAGCTTAGCAAACAATTGCATAGCAGCAATGGGCAAAAAAAAACCCCAAATGATTGATAATATGGGCCTATTTATAGAACATTGTAAAGCAGAAAGATTAAAAGAAAGATTACATTCTTAAAGAAAGTTCAGGTTTCTACTTTGTTCTGGTTCTGGAATAATAACAATTTATAAATGTTATTATCCTCTAAACAGTTGATCTTGGGGATTATTTGGAGATTTTTTTCCTAGGTAAAAAGTGAAAGCCAAAAGATACTGAAATTATAGTATAAAAGGGGAATGGGCTCATTCTTTCTTC
The DNA here is from genome assembly GCA_013400835.1 of Zapornia atra. Taxonomy (NCBI): domain Eukaryota; kingdom Metazoa; phylum Chordata; class Aves; order Gruiformes; family Rallidae; genus Zapornia; species Zapornia atra. The sequence goes on from VZTU01011183.1 coordinate 197,079, forward strand.
ACACAAAAAGCCCTGAAAGAACCACCAATCATACAGGGGGATTCCTCCACTTCAGCAGATCTGTGGTACTGGCAGTCAGTGCTTTTGGGGAAACTTTTATTACACTCTGGCTTTCCAAAACTTCTTTAAACTAAACTCTTCCAAGTTGTTAAGGTTGCTCAGATGTCAGTGATGGAGTCTGTGAAATGGCTCTGTAATACTAACAAGTCAAATTCTTTCTGTCTTTGTTTTCTCTCTGTATCAGCAAGAACCTCAATTTGTCCTGGCTTCATAGTCCTCCTCAGCAGAAAGATGACTCACCACAGCAAATGTGCATGAACATGAATGCAGCCCCAAAAATGCAATGCTCCTTCTGGTGTACGTCAGCTTTGCCTCCATGTTTGGAGTTTCCAAAGCACTGAACTAAGTTTATGCCAAAATTGGAGTTCCTCAGTTGCCTCTTAACTGCTACAACTAAACAGAAAACCACTGACATGAGGACAACCTCCTCCCTCTCTCTGTCCCTCCCAAATACTCCATACTGTTTTTCTGTGAACATCTCAATAGATCCCTGAATAATCACCATCCTCCCTGGGGACCTCAGGTAGGCTCCCATCTACCTTCTTCCTTTCCGCATCTCTGGCCCACCATCTCCTGGGTTTACCATTCACTAAACTTCCTACAGATAAGTTTAGGGCAAACTGGTTTTGCTAAGTTTCAGCTGTCTTGCTGCTTGATGAGAGCACCGTCTGGTCTGGCACAAACTACTTGCCGTCTCCATCAAACAAATGACAGATTCTGCTTTTACACAGAAATATTCTCCAGCACAGCAGTGTTCATGATAACAACCCTATAATGTTCAGAGGCAGATGCTCTAAATTAGCTGTGCCCTACAAATGGGAACAGCAATGAGGTAGGAGGAATGGAAAGGGGATGAGAAAGAACGAAACATTTTGCCAAAGGTCACATTTCAAACAATTTAATTTAACTTAATTTTAAAAGGCTTCTTGCCACAAGACTCCACAAGATCCACAAAGCTCTCCTTTTTTTTTTTTTCTTTCCCCTTTTTCTTCTTTTTTTTGTAGCATAGCAAGAAAATGGAAACAATGACAAATAGGCACTTTGGCTTGTTGTGTTAGCTCTTCTTTTTCTTTCTTTTCAGTACGAAAAAGGGGAAAAAAAAACCCAAACCTCTAGAAATGGGGCAAGTCTTTATGAAGTGAGACTTCATCCCTGAGAACTGCTGAGACTGTTTAAACTCTATAAGCATTTGGTGTGTTTAGTTCTTTTGCACGACAACAGAAAACACCACTTCTTTCAAACCGCTTAAGTACCAGTATAATTTCACTGACAATAAACTCTTTGTATCTCCACAATTTGCTTCCAAAGGAATTAAGGGGACAGAAGGATTTAACATGCCTAAATTTCATCACAGGAGGCATTGCCACAAGCAATAAGCACTACACTGAATTTTTAAGCAAGTCTGTGAACAAACACTATGGAGAACCGAGGCAAACACATCTAAGAAGTGCTTTCCTTTCTTAATATGGGAAAGGGAATGCTGCACAGCAAAGGAAATAATCTGAACTCCTAACTTACTTTGTTCCATCTTTTTGAAAGATTTCACTTAGATTTCCCTCCTTTCCCAGTGTGTATGTACTGTATCATTAACTGAGCTGCCTAAACAGAAGTTCAGTCGAGCAAATAATGAAACATTATTTCCTAGGAAAGACAGCAAAAGTGGCTTTTCAACAATTTCAATTTTTTTTTGTTTAAGTTTTTAAATAAAATATTAACTTAAACCAATTCTCCAGACCATTTTTTTTTCTTTGAAACTGTGAAAAATACTAAAAATGT
>VZTU01011185.1:0-10134 GCA_013400835.1 Zapornia atra
CAGATTTTATTAAAATGTTTAAATAAAATAATGCTCATTTTACTCTGAATTTCTAACTTCTCAATAGCCATAAAGGCTAGAAATTAGCCACAAAGCTAGAAACTTGGTTTAAAAGTTAAACTAAAACTCCCACCAAATGAATTCAAGAAGCTAAGATTTGAGCAAAACATCAAGTATACAAAAAATATGACATTGAGAGTATGTTGATATCATCTTGATATTAAAGTATGGAACATATAGTTGAGATTTGTCCATGTAACCAAGTTTGAATCCAGAAACTGGCACAGTCAGTATCCTATAATGTTACACTTAATGTGCTGAAACATTTCCACAGAATACAGCCAAATATAAGCAACTGATTGTGCCTAAACAAGAGCTGGCACTCTTGTTCATGAGGCACCTTGGACAATGCAATCCTGATCCAGTGCTAGAGGTTCCCAGACATTACTGTAACGTAAGTAAGAATTACTTTTAAAATGCTTGTGAAAAGTCAAGAGTGCAGACAAAACACATTTTTTTCTAATAGAAAGAAGCTTGTTCATGAAGACTGCAAATATGGAACAGTTCAGATTTAACAATAAAATATAGAAAGCAGCATCAGCAAGGGCAGGGCAACAGAAAATTAGCATAAAGTCTCAATATGGTTTTAGGACTTGATTTTAATTTGCATTAAGAACTTTCTGCTTCACTCCAACACTACAGAGCAAATTCCATAAAAGAGAATTTTCTTCTGTTTTCTTTCTCATTCTTCTCATGTCCAACATTTTTAGTACCCTGAGATTTGAACAAATTGTGCTCGATCAGAAAATTTCAAGTTTGCAGTGCAGCTTTTCCCCCCCTCAGTGAACATTTTTGAAAGTTGTTTTTCCTGTAGCTTTTTCCTGTGCAGACTACAGTTAGATGTGAACCTAGCTTCCTCAGCAAAATGTGATGAGTAGGAATGGAATAAATGGGTCAGGTTTCAAGAGATGTCTAGCTTGGAGTGATATTTGAAGCTCAGGAATCTAAACTGGCAGACAAGCTGTCATGGGAGAAACACAGGAAGATCTCTTAGTGTATTAAGTAAAAGTCTTCTTACCACAACTCCTTCTGTGTCTTCCCATGCCTCACCTGCAGCTAAGGAAATACAGTGAATTACAACCACCTCAGCAGTTTCATGAGTGTAATTAAACTTCCAAATTAGGTGACAAACTCAGAGCAAAGAGACCACTAAATTCTACAGAGCTTTGTGCAAGTATGTGACTTGGGTCTACTTAAGTGACTTTCAAGGTGTTAGGGTTTTGTGCCCAGTCTCTAAAATTGATGTGCATGCATGTCTTTTGTGCAGCATCAAATGCAAACTTCTCCAGCTGCATTTTACTTTCAGCCTGAGTCCACTGGAAACCACAAACAATAGTAAAATTTAGTGGAAAAGTAATGATGCAAAAGGAATGATTTACATAACACAAACTGAAGGCAACATTTGCACAAACTCCTCTGAAGCTCAGAACCAAAGCATCACAGAGCAACAGTCAGCATGTGCCGAGTAACACAAAATATTAATGACACTATGACAAAACTTATATATTTCATGTTAGGAACAGGACTCCTACTGTTCTTGTTTATATTTGATTTGTAAAAAGTAAGAGCATGCATCACAGATGTTGGAATTTCTGCTCTCTGATTTGACTTGGAAAGGCACAATACAAACTGATAGATGAATACCCTGAGAGTGATTGTCCCACAGAGACATTTTCATCTTTCAAGACCTATCACACTTCATGGTATTGCATTGTGTAGCATAACAATGTGATGTGTCTGAATAACAAATCACTGGCTTCCTGCTGAACATGTAAAGAAATAATAAACATACTTTGCCTTCCTTTTTCTGTGGTATTCTTCTGAGTGAAAATTATATGACAGTGTCTGAAGTCAAAGGACTGACAAACAAGGCTTCTTTGCCAGCATCCAAATTACCAAGGATGCAAATGTTTCATTTGTGTGTCTGTTCAAACAAGGCGGGCTGTTTTTATTTTTTAATGCCAGCATAGACCTATTTCTCTGCAACTCTCTCATGCGGCTCATCAGATGCATGCTCTACTTGGAAAACTGTCTTCTGATGTTTAATATTGATGTCTCTGCAGACTGCTTTCATTGTACCAATTAGGAAAGGAACAAAGCAACTCTCAAATTACAGTATAAGGAGTCTTAAGTATATGTAAAGCTAGTCTTGTGAAATGAGCTCCTGTAAATGTAAAGTAAGGCCTCAGTATCAGAAAATAGTGGACCATAAGGAGAATACAGGCACGTAGGTATCAGAACTGGACACAAATTCAAAAATTATCAAAACTGACCCATGCCAGTACAGCCAGGGAAGGCAGAGCTGGAAGGGTGTACCAGAAGACAATGAATGTATGTACTCTCAGCACTGTGATTCCCAGTATTTCTAGTTGCAAAGCTACACGAAGACCAGCTCAAGCATCTGACAGCTGAATGTCATCTTGCTTTAGATCTGTTACTCTTGAATAGTTAATTTGTGCTTTATATTTTACTCTTGGTTATCATCTCTTGACAGTAGTGGACAATTCCCCAGTCTTCTATAAAAAAACAGAACTGAAAAGCAACCATGTTTCAGCTGCATAAACTTACTCTCAAATTATATAGTTACGAAGGAGAGGACAAAGGTGTTTATGTCCAGCTCATCTTCCAAAATAAAGTATTAACATAATTTCAATGTACCATGTGCTTTCTTCAGTCCAGAATACCCTTGTAAGCAATCACTCCCCATAAGATTACTTCTCTACCTGGATGTCAAGCCAAACCTCTAAGTCCTACTCTCCTTCCAAGCCTGTCTTCAGCAAGTCACCTACCTAAAATTTATTATATGGCTTCATCCCAACCTTTTATGAAAGCTTAATCTGACCTACTTATCTTTTCCCCCCCACACATGCTCTTTGTTTTAAATGGGGACCAAAGAATCACCTGATTCATGCCCACAAAAAAAAAAAAATCACCCAGGAGGTTTCTTATTGTCAGAAGGGATAATTATGGTCATTACAAGGACAAGTCACTTTTGTGAAAGGTCTAGATGTAACTGGATTACAGTTCCTTACTGCTTCACAAGGAAATCCAAAGACTACATTTTCAAAAAGCAGTGTACAGTCAAATTTACTATTTTCTCTGGTCCTGTTTCTAAAGGCCACAACTAGCCTTCAGAAGCACTAGTAATTTTACAAGTGATTTGTTTTATACCGTGGGAACAGAATTAAAAGCAGTCAAACAAAACTATAAGGACAAATTAAGACTTTAAATTCTTTTAATTTTTTACACCAACCATTTCTTTAAAAATCAGCAGTCTTTACCACATGACACCACATAGTACATTAGGATCACGTTAGTATTACTGTGCTAAAGAAAAAGCCTCTGGATGCAAAGAACATTTTTAGAAAAGATCCTCATCAAAAGGAGCATGTAAGAGTCAAGAATGTGCCATGTAGACTATCATCTGTGATATTTTTCCAGTCATATGAACTTCATTAAAAAATTTTCTACTCAGTCAAGTGAGTAAAGTGATGAAAGGTCATTTAGCACTTTGTGTTCCTTAAAGGCACTCAGTCACACTTTGTGCTGCAGAGAGTATTTGTCTTCCCTCAGAGTGTTTAGCACTACAGAGATGGCAAACAACATTGTCATGATGGAGGAGTTGTTCATTTCTCTTACATCAATTATACTTCATTATTAAAAGCTACTATTAGCTGACACTTTTTCTTGCTGATTACAGTGAAAGACAAATATTATTCGTCTCATAGCAGCCTGCCAACGGGAAGTTGAGGGGCACCCCAGAAGCTGGGAGGGGACACTGCCAGGACAGTGGACCCAAACTGGCAAAAGGGATATTCCATACCATGTAACATGATGCTTAGTATATAGCTTAGTATATATGCTTAGTATATAACTCTGCTGTGCTTCACTTGTTTTGAACATTCTTTTATCATTATCTTCCTTTTCTGTCCTATTAAACTGTCTTTATCTCAGCCCATGAGTTTTACCTTTTTTAATTTTGATTCTCTCCCCCATCCCACTGGAGCAGGTAGGGAGCAAGCGAATGGCTGTGGGATTGTTTTAGTTGCCTGCCAGGTTAAATCATGGTATGCAAGCAAACCCATCTGGAGCAGTGGGAGTGCACAAAGAGGGATGGGCAAATAGGTATCCAAGTTAACTCCCAAACTATTGCATATGCATAGCTAGCAAAACCATTTAGCAACACATCTAGATTTCTTGAAAGCAGTGCTCATTTGGCCTCTATATGAAGGCCTAATAATACAGTCCAGTTATATCACTGGTTTTGCAGTTTCCAAGGGTATTTCTGGTCACTGAAAAGAAAAAGGACAAGATGGAGAAGTTACAGCCCTGTTCAGCATACTTTCCTGCCTAGTATGCTCTAATCACTTTGAACAGAACATACACCCTCCACAGAATCTAGCCATTATTTCCAGAAAAACTCCAATGACAAATAGAATGCTCTTGTCTCTCTGGACACGTTCTTATCTTTCCAGATTACAGAGAAGAATAGCTAAGAGACTAAATTAAGCCTAATTCTATCATAAATTTGAAACTTGGGATAGGAAGAAAATTCAGCAAGAACTCCTTTTTCCTGATCTTTCCCATTTTTTATTACTTTTTAAATTCTTTAATCCTGGATTAAAGTTTATGTAAACTATTTTAAAAAATCCAGTAAGTGTGGGCTATATATGGGGCATGATCTTATTCACTTCAAACTTGGTTTTGCCAAGTCCTTATTCTAACTGGTTTGTTAAATAACTGGCGGTTTGTAAGATCATGGAAGCTAGTGGATATATTTGCACACCGACTAACCTTTTCTTTTCCTGCACAGATTGTTCTATTCCTTGGAAAAAATAATAAACAGATTACTAAAAAAAAATAAATCAAAGTCCATGCTCGAGTACAAATAGTTTCTCAACAACAACCACAACCAACATATGCACACAAACAGAATCTCATCTCAGAAGTTTCTTAAAATTGGCAACATAGCCTCTCCTTATACAGGACACAGGGAAAAAAGGATACAAAAGTTCTGATGATCAGAACTACCGTTAGTCATGATTGCCAGTATAAAAAAGTCCTTGTGACTTTATTTTTTTATGGTACATTCAATATTAGCTTTCATTTATTTTCTAGGAAATAATGGCATCAAGCACAGCAGCTTGCAGGCATTCACTTGTCATGCTTCTAAGTTCCAAACAAGACAATTTACAGCTAGGAGGCAGCCACATATATTCTATGCAGCTTTTGACTCCATCTTTCTTAGACTGGACATTAAATGCATACTTTCCATACTTTGATTGCATGAAACAGTTAATGTTTTTTAATGAGAGCATTCCTCAATAACAGCAATTCTTTACTCTGAAGGATGGAATTCATCTCAGTTACACAGTAGAATGCTATAGTTGATCTACTGTATAAGATGCCAAAGATACTTAGAGATTTATCAATAGAAAGTCTCAATGACTTCCATGGATGACTGAATTAATAGAATTCCAAATTCTGTAATGTTTTTATTCCATGTCATTTATTTGGAAGCTGTTCATCAGCTGTTTCTCACATTTGTATCTATTCTTTCTGTCTAATAAATTCAGTGTTTCTGAAATACCTAGCCTTTCAAATCAAGTCTTGACAGCAAGAAAGACTGCTCAGCAAGTCAGTTACATTTACAGGCTTTTTGGTTCCTTAATATCATAACAGACACAATACTAGAGTAGATCAAAAAGCCTAAGTGCCTATCGAGATATCTACTAAGTAACCAGCACTGCAACAGGGTTTGTTTGAGCAGCCTCTAAGGCAGCAGCACACACTTCTTTCTACTGTCAATGTAAATGAATAGAGCATGCTACTTATCAGTGTCCAGAAAAAAACACACAACTAAGGGAAGAAAGCTGATAAATTCCTGAACTTGCAACACACTTGCAATTTGGAGGGGAAGTAAAGTGTGCTTGTCATTCAAAAGATTCCTAAAATGTTAGCCCATAATTAATACGGCTCTGACAACCACACAAAGAATAAACAGCACAATACAAACCAAAAAGTACCATGTCCACTCATAACAGGGTTCCCTATGTTGAGAGAAGGTTTTGGTTTGAAATGGATAGTTTTAGTGTAAGTCTTCTCATACATGGTAAAGTATGTCTAAGGGCTCTGGAATCATGCAGTATATTAACTGGCTTGAATCCTGGAGGGTATATAATTTCCCTTGCTGCATTTCGAGGCAATCTCCCTTAATACAGATTTTACCTTATTTTATAAGAAAATCTTAAAACAAAAAACAAAGATAATTCTAAAAAGAAAAACCAGGAAGCCTGAAAGGAAAACAAAAGGAAGGAAAGGACTCATTCAGTTGAGGGTATTTTCATGTTTTCAGGTAGTTCCACACCCTTTTCTACTTCTTGGCTGACTGGAGCTGCAACATTAAAAACTTTGGCAGAAGCAGCAGTGCAGAAGAAGTGTTAACTTTCTCATTATTGCTAGTACCCTGTAGTCCACGCACCTCACAAGCATAAAGAATCTCATCCAGATGAAGTACTGTCACCACAGTCAATTACAAAAAAGCCACATGACTCTTGCAAATGAAATTTGGATGGAATAGTAGCAAAGAAGAACAGAGTGCCAAACATTTTTGTTTCTGCTAAATTAAAGGACGTTCTATCATTTCAGCTAGAACCCATATGTCACTCATACCAAGGGATATCAGTAACACGTTTTCTTCTGAAGAAAGAACACAATGAACTGATTAATCAAACCTTAAAACTGTGAAGAAAATTATTACAGCCATTTGTTAAAATACAAAAGGGCATTAAGAAAACAAACAGTTCTACTGATATTTGTTACAGTTAATGCAATGTTATTTTCAGTGTCCTGGGTTTACAAAAATTTGGCACCTTCTTTCCAGGCCTGGAGCACTTGTTAAGGAAGAAGTTTCTCAGCACTCTTATCTGATTCACTATAAATTAAGAGACTAATTCTGTTTCTATCTCCATGAATCAGGATAAGACTATAGAAGTGTATTTGATTCTGCACTGGCTCAAGTCTTTTTTAATAACTGTGCAAAGGCATTTTGAAACCATTATTTATATACTTTACGTGACAGCAAAAGCAGGGTTAAGCACACCTAACTTCTGTTTGAAGTTATGAATTTATTTGAAGCTGGATGCCTAAACTCAAATTAAACAGAAACCTCCAAAAGGGGTTGATAGACTAGAGCAAGGGGAATGTATTGTTAGTTTCATCCACATCTCATTTTTAGACATGTAAAATGAGGCAATGCAAACTATATACAAATGCCAGGAAATAAAGAAGCAGTCTCAATGAGACTTTACTCAAAGACAGGTTACTTAGAAATATGTCTCAATAATTTAAGTCTCAAACAAATCTGTGGCATCAAGACTAGAGTGCTATAGAGATGGAAGAAAAGAGACAAGACAGCTGTAGAACCGTAAGGCTCCACCTCCCTTGTGATGAGAGTTCACATTTTACCAAGAAGTGCAGGTGGGGCACATCTGCATCACCTTCAAGTAGATTTTTCTGAAGTTCAAACACATGTAACATTACATTTTTTGTATTGATCTTAATCATCTAATAATACTGGCAAGGCAAAGTTCATACAAAGGTAATATCTCTCACTAGACCAATTAGTAAACCTGTGTATCTATGATTCCTCACATAAGTGAAGCATATCACTGTGCAGTCACTTCTGATGTACAGCTGTATGACTAGACCTTATCCTCCAGCAGAAAACCTCCAGAGCATTTGCAATTGTTTAGCTGCCCTTTTCATTCTTGTTTTAAATTTTTTGTTGCGTGTTGGACAGAAAATCTGTGCGAAGTTAATTAACAAAGGGAGTTGTTCCTCTTTATTTTCTTCTTTCTCAGCAGTAGTAAGGTAAAGCCGAAGTGAAGCAAAAAGTATGGTGCTGTTAAAACAAGTACTGGACAGTTCACAGCCCACTGCAGATTAATTTCATTTTATCACAGCATTTTTGCTTAGAAACAGAATGAGGAGCCCTTTTACATCCTAGTGAGCGCCTGATCTATAGTGTTAGTGCAAGCAGTTGGACAGTTAACACAACCAAGTACTGATCTGGCCCTTGGACAATACTTCCCTTAGGACTTTATTTACAGACATACCTGCAGAAGCAGGTAGAAGCATAAGTATGAGCCTGTAATTTTGTCCATTCTAAGCACTGAGGCATTTAACCAATAGTCTTCGTGATCTTTACACAGGTAGTCATATCACTGGTTTCATTAGAAAGCCCAGGTTAGTGCTAAGGATTCCACTCTAAAAAAGAAATTCAAATTAGAGCTCTCATTCCAAATAATTAAAACAGTTAAGCATCTGCATGCCTGCTTGAATGAACAGTACAAGTGACTAAATGAGATTGCTAAATCTGAAGTTCTAAATGAGCAGAACCTTTGCAAGAACTAACAAAAAAACCCCAAATTGGAAATGCAACACTCAGTCATTTAAATTACAAAGGACAAATCACTAGTGGTTATTGGTCTCCTTTTTAAATGGTGTTTATTTAGAGCAATTAACAGAACCCTGAGATCACAAATAATCCTGCCTGCATACAATTTCTGTTTCCACACCATACAGACATGAAATTCAAAGTGAAAGGCTTAAAAGCCTAATGCAGTAAAGACAGAAAATATTAAACTTTTCAAATCCTCATTTCTCTGGCCTTTTCCTCACCCCAGTCTCCTATCACTTTTTTTTTCCTTAAAAGACATTATGTGTTAGGAGAGCAAAGCAGCCTGGGGAGGTGATATTTTACCATCGTCTGTGCCATTAATGCAGTTAAAAAATCCTCAGACTGGAAAAATCAGACAGATGCATCTTCCAGGTTCACATGTGCCAACTCCATCTGTTAAATCATTAAAACACAGGCTTGGCAGATTCTGGAGAAAAACACATTTGTTTTTACTATAAAGAGGAAGAGTAAACTTTCTTTCTGTTCTTTAAATTCCCCCCTCCCCCATAATTACTTTAATGTGAAAGCCTGCATCATTGGGTACTATTTAACATGCTACTGAAAAAGGTTTTAATTGAGTTGGGATGCATATGCGTTATATTATATGTCATAACCTGGCTTAGTCAAAGATCTATTAAAGCAAAGTTTATAACTACATAAAGATGCCTCCTCATTTGCCTTTTTATTGAGTATGTCTTGTTTCAGCACCTAAATACTCACTTGCCTTACAAGAAAGAACCTCTTCAGTTTATGCTGAAATGTACAGTTTATATAAGGAGCAACAAATCTAATCAAAGCAAGCTGCCTAACCTTGAATAAATTGATAACACAAAAACCTTTTACCAAATGTGTAAAGAAAAAAATACTTTTTACTTTCAGAATAAACAAAAGCAGCAAAAGGCTAACCTAAATTCAATAAAAAGATCCTGTATTCTCCTCAATATCAATACTAAATTGAATTATGCATTATTTTTCTCTTACAGTTACTATACAACCATTCTTCACTATGGCAACATTATCTATAGAGCCTATGTCCAAACATTGAGCCTTCTGAATGCAATTAGGTATGACTAGGTTCATCATATTTTCTGTTCCCATAATAAAGAGGTGCAATTTTTTTAAAATGAAGATTTAGATTAGGATTGCAACATTTCCAAAAGCTGAAACAGGACACAATGAGAAGTGTTTGCCAAGTGGCAGATAAGCATGCATCAACAGAAGAAATGGATCTGGTAGAAGATTACAGCCTTACGCCATTGCAATGCCAAAATAAGACCTCTCCTGTCTGGGACCTACCTTTCAGCAGGGTAACAATTTTATATCCTGTCCCAGCAATCAAGATCTCAGCACAGCTCTGAACATGCCCAAACCTCTGTCCTTCAGACAGCATTACTAGCTGCTATGAGTACAAATAAATCTCGCAGACATGAAGCCAATATAAATGGTATGAGAGCAGCAAAATATCTTTCAGAATCACTATAACTCCAGGAAGCATGGAAGACATCAGAAACATTCCCTGATTAACCAAAGCCAGCAAGATAAAAGGGATATGAGATCCGTATCACTTACTAAGCATGATGTTGCACTCTGGAATCATCAATGGCATTTGCAAA
>VZTU01011185.1:10163-39749 GCA_013400835.1 Zapornia atra
ACTCTGCCATTGCTCTCACAACAGGCAAAAGCCAGAATACCTGAAGATTTATTTAAACCACACTTAGAAGAGGCATGATCAGGAGGCCTCAGGAGCTTGAGTTCTTCATGTGAGTCACAAATCTGACACAAGATTGATCTGCCTTGAGAAACGGAGATATAACCCAAAGTATCCATGTTAGAATTATTTCAATGCTTAAGTGATGTAATTTTTTCACTTTATAGTATGTTCAATCTTTCAACATACCTGAAAGTTTTAAGTTAACATTATCAAACTTCACAAAAGTCATACTAGCCAAACCCATAAAACTCCATGCAAGTCGTACAGCTGTTATTGAAAGCTTGATCTTTTTCATGGGTGAATTCATTAGTGCTAATTTTGACTCAATTTTTAGGGAATTTCACAAGAATTGAAACATTCTGCAGGTTGACTTCATCACAATGTATTAATAAATCCAAAATCCCAAGCCTTCACCATTTTCGGCTGACGAGCCAATAAATACAGTACATCATTCTAACTTGGTCATTGCACTCATTTCACAGCCCGAACATAAACCCAATTCAGTGTGGTAAATGTCTTACTATTTCTTGCTTTGCTGTTACCTCAGTGTAACTCCACAGCTATCAGAGGGGGCTGGTAAAGAGATGAGGCCAGTCCACTGCTATTGTAGGTGTTAACAGAAAATCAGCGTACAATGCTCATAGAAATAACTGAGCTTTCCTCACACTTGCAATATATTAACTCTATTCATAATCTATAAGCATGTACTGGTAAAACGTTTTATCAATAGTCTTAAAACTCATCTGAATGCCAAGATATTTTCTTAATACATTCCTATTGAAATGTTGAATATACATCCAGTTGGTGTTTTACTTATTTCTGATTACAGCTTCCTAATTACTTGTGTTTTTTAAAATGTCACTAATTATGTAGGCATGCTTTGTTGATAGTTTTAATTATTTACTGAGAGGTCATTAAGAAAAAGAGAAAAACATTCCAATATGTGCCATTTTCCATGTCTTCTGACTTCTTTGTATTTCTTGGGTTTTTTGTTAAAAAACTAGCTCCTCTTAAAAGAAAGAATTTAAGGATTTTTTAACACATTTCATAGATAATAAAAAAAATAAAGAGTAGAAGTATCTGCATATTTGTTTAGAAATATTTACTCTATATCCAGAAGTTCCATGTAATTCATTAATTCCTATCAAATCCATAGAAATCTTTTCAGCCACACAAAAATTCATGCAAACCACCAATGAAGAAGCATGACCAACAGAGGCAAATCAACTGAAGCTGTATCAAGCAGTATAAAGTGAGCCCAAAGCAAGTGATCTGTACCTTTACTATCATTAATACAGACTTAAACCAATCTGCTACAAGACTAGGCAAATTATTGTGTTCCTTGTTCTTTAAAAATGCAAAAGAATATTTTATATTTGTCTATCTAGAACAAGTTTCTATTAATATTTAAATACATGTCAAAATTTTACATTTACAAGTTCAAACAGAAAATGCATTAGTAGTCTGAAAAATTTACCGGTAGCATTTCTATAATTTACCTTTACATTTGAACTGGATTCTGGTTAATTTTTAACTTTAAAAAAACATATATTCTATTTAACCCCAACATTTCTGTTTGGAAATTTTATCTGTCATCTCTGCTTATGTTTTTGTAGCTATTTTATAACATCACAGTAAAGGTCATTATCCCTTCAGCATTCTTAACAACAAAGTGGAGAAAAACCCAAGAAGGGGTTGGGACAATTCAACTGGAACTGGTAATTCCCCTTCTGCTTTTTATAATGAATTAACTGCACTCCATCTTTCACTCCCCTTCTCCAAAAATCTTCTGAAAAATCTGATGGGATTTATTCCAACCAGCTATCTTTGCACAGAACTGATGATGCACTATCAGTAACTAGAAGTATTATTGGATTTATGTAGTCCTAGAAGAGTTCTTATAACACATGAAAATTACAGACCCATTACTTTCAGTCATCCAACAGTTTCCTAAATATGCTGTTTGCCATTACCTGTGCACTGCTTACATATGGCTGGGGTGTATGCACAGCACTAGTTACAGCTCCTCCTTGGTTAAGCGGAATAGAAAGAGTTCCTCCAATATTGAACAACATGGTATTTACCACATGTGTTTACAACCTTACATCTCCTATAGCCTCAATGTAATTTCTCTATCAAAGCTGCACTCCTAAAGACTTGTCCAATGCAAAAAAAAGAAGGTATTTCAAAATAAATATAAGAGCAAGCAGTGTACAACATGAGTGCACCAAGTAGAAAAAACAAAATCTGGGCATATGACAGAACACAAACCAGAAAGAATATTTAGTATTTTCCAACACAAAACTCTTACTGTAACCATGCAATTTCTTTCTAGCAAGTAGCTTAATGCACATGCTCAGAGAACGCACAAGGAAAGGTATCTGAAAGAGACAATAACTTCATCACATTACGGCTGCAAATAGAGAAACTTAACTAATAAATACTCTTAAATTAGGATACAATTAGATGCTGATATTCATCATTGCCTAGAATCACCCTCAAGGGAAGAGAAATTGCATGGAACTAACAAAACATTCTCTTGTTTTAAAGTTTACAGGCTCAAAAGTTTCACATGCATTTTACCTCAGAAACAATGTGCTACTTATTCTTCCTAGCAATGATATTTTACATAGCATTCTGGGATCAAAATGCAATTTCAACAATTACATATTTTCTGACATTCTCCAAGGAAAAATTACTAGTTTCTTCCCTCTAAAAGGATTTAGATGGAATAACATCTGTGTTGAGATTATTGTGAATATGTTAAACTGACAGCAAGTCTCCAAGGGGCACTGCTCATTAATGTTCTGTGCATAAAATTAAAACTTGAAATATATTTTTCAATCCATTTTGAATCATTTAAGCAATTCTCATGCAAAGAAACTATTGTGCTGCAATAATATATTTGCGGAGTAGGATATGAAAGCTGTTAAAATGTCCTAGACCCCCTGCCTTTCATGCAAAAGGAAAAAAGGCAACTCTTCCTGATTCGAAACATGCACTGTATTGAAACAAAAAATACTTTCAAAGACCATGAAGAGTTTTATTTCAGTTTATACAATGCAACAAAAATTCAAAATTATGTCTTTCTTCATCTTTAATTCATATTGTGCCTAAGTACTCCAGCATGTATCAGGGAGAATTCTGGTAAGGCATCTACAGGAAATTTTTACACTGAGCAAGCTAGAAGCAGTGGTCATGTTCCATGGTTTTTGAAACCCCAGTAAGGCAGCATTCTGCCAGCTCTCCGCAACCGGAGCTGTGGAGCAGCACTCAGACACAATGCCTATTAATGAAGAATTTTACTGCCAACATGCCCTCCAATTGGAAGGTGGCAAAGTCCTTCCAGTCACTAGCAGAAATAATTTTCTTTGGAGGTCATGCACACTTATTCCCCCAGGTACAATACAAACATCAGTGGATTCATCAGGTGTAACGTACTGAAGTTTCCTGTAGTTCTCTGCTTGAGGTGATCCTGCTTTGGCAGGGGGTTGGACAAACACCAACCCTTCTGTGATTTCATGTACAGCCTTACTTTGAACAAAAATAAATGAATCGGCTCAAACCCAACTAAAACTCCAGGAATTATTGAATGGTATCTAAATTCCATTAAGATTGCTCATGCCTTCCAAGCACAGAAATCTGCATAAAGCTGTAGCTCTAAGTGCCATTTTATGGAGAGAAAACATTTTAGTGTTGTGAAAGCAGACGTACCACTCACTGCTCAAAAGTCACTGGATAATTACAGCCACACTGAGATGACAGTTCTAATTTTTGCTACAAAACATAATGGTTCTAACCAGACCATTGGGTTCCTTTCATAAATGGAAATTCAGGAACTCCAATTAACATATTCTTGATGTGATAGACTTTAGCAAGTTTTTTTGGAATGAAGCCAGACTCTATAGTGTCAATAGGACTTTGTTTACTTAAATCATAGCAGTCATAACAAAGCAGTCTACCACTCCGGCTGCCTACATCTGAAATATTATTTAGAAATGTTAGCAAAAGACACTGAAGTTATGTTTATAATCTCCTCTATTAAACTTCCACACTTAATATTGCAAACCATGGGGCAGCCACTGCTAAATATTTTTGGTAAACATTTTCAATGCAAGAAGCCTAAACACAGACACATAAAGGGATATATAAACAATTCAGCAAACAGCTTCATTTTCATAGGTGCTGTCAGCGGAGGGAAAGCAGTGTGCTCAGCGTAGCTAAAAGAAAATAATGAAGCTGCTTTTCAGGTTTTTAGATGCAACGATGGTAGCACTCAGACTGTGAAGTGCAGGCCTTCCAAACAGAACCAGAGAACCAGACTGGCATACATCACTATGGGTTTCCTGAAGGACATTGGCATTCTCTCTCCCTCGCTGCTATTATCTCCCATCAGTGCAGACCATTTGTTCTACTTTTCCAGCCATCCAACAGCCTAGCCAGAGCCCTGAAAGTTGCCTCTACAGAGCTGCCAAACGTTCAGCAAAAGTTGTGGCACAGCAGGAACGTATGAGACTTACTGGTCACATACTAGTTAGCAACTGAGCTCTGTGACAATTCCCTAAACCACTAGCATGTACTAGTCACAGCACATGTATTACATTGCACTCTGAACTTCAGACAGAAAACAGCATTTACAAACATCTATCCCAGCAGGACACAATGCAATAGTAGTTCACAACCCCCTTGTGATATATAGCTGTTCCCAAGAAGAAAGAATTATGATCTATAATGCCCATCTCTTCATAAGGAAATGTATTTCTGTTATACTAGATCTTAGGGGTTGCTAGTTAATTTCAAAAGCATTCAGAAAACACACAACTCACAGCTTCATTTAATGACAAACACTTCTCAACTTGGAAGTTTTTAGATTGCAAAGGGGAGAAGCATCCATACTTTTTCATTTGCATTGTTGCTTCCCCACTGACAGTGACAAAGTAACCTGCTACAACATGGGATGAGGATTGAGTTGGGTGGAGAATCTCCTAAGCACTTTTATGCCACTGTTCACCTGGGTCTACCAAAAACTGCGAGAATCCTTACCTGGTTGAGACCTCCTCCAAGCAGATGAGTTTCTCAGGGACTGCCCTGTCTAACCACAGTTTTACGCACTGTGGTGCCCCAAGGCAGCTCTGCCTACACTTACCCTGCAGGTATGTAAGGCAGTAATGTAGCAACAGGTTGCTTCAACATCCCATGCTTCTCAGAGAACTCCCATCTGTCTTTTTACTGGGGGTCAGTGTCCAACTTGAACAGTGCAGAGCCCTTCATAAAGGGATCAAGGATTTAGATCTAGATGTGATTCTGTGACAAACTGTTTAAAACAATTTAAGGCCTAAGAACTAGCAATATTAAAAACCCCCTCAAAATACCCTCTGCAAACACTTAAGCTTTTTTTTATTTCCTACCCATTCTCTGATGAAAGACCCTAGTCTCCACTAGCAGGAATGTTAAATGCAATAAAACCTGTGTAGTGGCTAACATAATGCCGGAATTAGGGACATGATCTAGGTCTGGTCTTGTAACTAATTCTGAAAATAACTAGTTTAGAGTACTGTAAAGCACAAGATATTTTATACCTGCCTCTTTAGCACTTGAGCACAAGTATCATCTAGAACCAAATCTCAGCCTAGTCAGTGGGAGTGGAGATGCTCTTAAACAGAACTTACAAATATTTACACAGATCACAGAAGGTTTGTTCCTTTTCAAATAATTTCAGAGATCATCACACCAAAAGCTATTGTGTGCTAATTTGGACACTTTTCTCCATAAACAAACAATGGAAAAAGCTTTAACATTTTCCTATCAGGGTAGACACAAATTTCCAGAAACACAAAAATTGACTCAAATCTTGAAGACAGTGAATGGCATTAACACAGCCATCATTGCATTATACAAAATCTTCTGCAGCCATAGAATTTTAAGATATCCACCTACCCTGGGTTGCTCATTTCAGCTCATACATCACCTTTTCCTGTCGCCATTCTGTCTGCTTCCTCGATTGCAGAAGCACAACTGCTGTCCTTGTGGAGCTGTTCTGTGAAACAGATTAAAAGAGTGATCTGACTTTCTGCAGAGTCTAAGTCAGTGTGGTTCCCTGACCTATTTCAGAGCACCTGTATTTGTGTCAATAGAACAATCCCCAGGCTGTAGCTTTGTAAAAATTCAGACCTAGCGTTATCATCCAGCACTGTCCCCCTCCAAACCCTTGTGCATTGCCCCATTATGTGCTGGTGGAAGCATCTGTACACAGAAAACTGTATTTGGGTAAAGCATCTTGGTTTTCACTTGGTCAGACTGAATCCATACCAGTACCCCAGCCTGCATCAGAACACAGGGCCACAAGCTCTTTTACCATGTTGGGAGAAGGGAGTAGAGTCTGTGGAGAAGGAAAAAAAAAGACTGAAACTACTTCCCCAGTGGTATGGTGATGCCTAACGCGGATGAAAGGATATCTGAAACTCAAGATACTAAACTGCAACTCTCAAGTTACATACAGGTTGTAAATGCTTGAAGAACTGTTGTGAGTTCTCGCAGAATACCCACTTGATCAACAGCAGCACTACTGAGCACCTGAATAATTGCATAACTCCTAGTTAGAGGAAGACAGGAAGCATTAGCATTAGTATTTCAGCATTTATGGCCAGGTTAGAATTTACCCATCTTAGAAGCATTGTGATGACAAATGCTGCTGTGTGTCCCTCAAGAGCCAGTCTTTTCAGCAAGTGACTTTTGGATCTGAACAGACCTGTACGTCATTCAGTGTAGGTATGAGCTCATTAAAACCCCATTTCACTTCTTTTCTCATAGTGCAAGTGCAATTCTAATATCGCCCTGTGCTCATAAGAACCTAATAAGACCTAAAACTAACTATTCATTTACTGCATTCCCACATCTGAAAAATCATTCCATTAAACACAAAGAGAAAGACTGGACATTATAAAGTGCTATTTTCACAATGTTAGTATAAGAAGTTTCATTCTCTCTTAAACACAACTGCAGTTTAAATCCTGACACACAGTAAACTATGAATTTGATTACTTTCATTAAGAAATTACATTTTTCACAGAAAGCATCATGGCTGAAATAACAGGACTCCTGAGATAAATGTGACTGTGCAGCAGGAGTTAAGTAGGACAATGAGTAAGCATTTATGGGTGTGATAGGAGACCCAGCGGATTTAATTGCTAGTCTAATCATCAATTAGAGAATCAAGAAATGCCATGTAAGTGAAATATTCTATTTGTTGATAGTTTAATGATTTTGAGAGATCCAGAAGAGCAGTATTAATTGCTATTTTAGGACTACAGAAGTTGGGGTTTTTCCTCCCCTTACTCAAATAGAGTTTCTTAGTACTTCTGAAATGACTGGTAAATGTCTATACAGTCTATTCATACTGAAATATTTAAGGCCTTTAGATACTTTGCTCTATTAAAAAAAAAAAAACAAATAAAAAGCTAGCAATTAAGCATTCAAACACACTACCTATAAACTACTCAGCTTCGGTCAAAACCTTTCTGCATTTATTTTATAAAAAGCATAACAACTGTCCAATGGTGTGAAAAAGTCACATTAACTATTTACAGTGTGTTTGCACAAGCCAGTTGCCAGACGAAAAGAAAGGGGTCAGGGAACTATTTAAACTCGTAAGGGCAAAGAGCCAGTTGGCTACACTCACCATTGAAATGTTTTATAAAGCAATTGCATGAAAATAAAATTACAAAAAAATTGATGGCAAGCCAAAAATATTAATATATTGGAACAGAGTGAACTTTTTACAAGCTGTAAATATTTTTTAGGTTCTTACATGTAACTCATAAAGTATACTGAGGTCTTTCTCAGAACTTCTAATATTAGCATGTAGTTCATAAAGAATGAAATCTACCAGAAAAAGGGGTAGGAAAGACACTGTATGTCACAAGACCAATGTTATTTCCCACTGCAATCATGAAGAGATGATTTTGGTGTATATCAAGAGGACACAGGTTAAACACAGCACACAGACTCTGAGCTTTGGACACATTAACAAGCTGATTCTTACAAGAAAACCTGCGTCCTTCAACTGCTTTGCATGTCACCTACAAACGATCAAAACCACTGCCAGTTTCTGGCTGTTGAACAACTCCCTTGTCCAGATTTAAAATAAAACTCTAACTCAGTATCCAGAGAGGTGTCCTCGTTTGCTTTCTGCTAAGGGGAGCCCAGTTCGGATGCCAATTACTGAGTTTAGGCACCACCGTTTCCTCTGGAATATGGCTGGCTCCTCAAGCAAGACAGCAGCATTTCATCACCTTAACCCAAACATGCTTTCCTACCGAATAACGTGTGAAAAGCCACCTAAAGACACCCTTAAAAAATTACAGACGACTTCAAGGGCACTTCCCCTGGTTTACTGAGGGGAACTAAACAACAACAAAAAAAAAACCAACAAAAAAACCCCCAAAAAAAGCCAGACTGGGCGGTTTGAGCCTCTTTTTAGCCATTCACCTGAGAGCCAGGGTTGCGGGACCCCTCCGGGAGGGCTGCAGGAGGACAGAGACAAAGGGACCGCCCGTGCGCACCGCGTGTCCAGGCAACGGAGGGCAAGCACCAACGGCTGGAGCACACGCCGTCCCCCCCCGCCCGTTTGTAACGGCCGCAGCACGAGCACCGCCTCCGCTGCCGTCGCTCAGCAACGCTCAAGCCGTGAGGGCCCGGCCCGGCCCCGCCGCTCCGGGAGACATGGCGCGTCGGCCCGCCGACCTGCTGCAGCCGTGCAACGTGGTAGCGCGGGACAACTGCTGGTAAAAGCCCTGGCCCTCCCCTCACAGCCCTGTTGCTTCTCTCCAGCCGCCTCCTTCGCACACAGCCCCCCCCACACCCTCGCCGCTCCCGGCCAAGGGACGGGGAGCAGGGCCAGGGCAGGGCTGGCACGAAATGTTGCATCGTTGCAGTCATTAGCGGTTACCCGGCCAGTTGCGTGAAAGGACATCCGTGCTAACTTAGATGGGTCTTACAAATATGTGTCGTAGCCAATTTGACCCCCCTGCAGCTCCCAACGTAACCCAGAATTGCAAGGAGGTGCAGCCACAGAAGCTGTTCCATTCCCAACCCATAGAAATCATTTCCCCATTACCTCTGAACAAGACCATTGTTAGTTCAAACATGGACACCTGCCTGTGCGACCTGACCCAGGGACCCTGCTTTGGCAGGGGGGTTGGACTCAATGGTCTCAGGAGGTCCCTTACAACCCCGACAATTCTGTGATCTGTGATAAACTTGCTGTTTTCAGGTCAAGGTCTAATGATCCATGCTTAAGCACTGCGCTTCGTGACGTTGGTAGCTCTGTTTGCTGTGGTTTCTTTTTAATGAAAGCTTTCAAAGTCATGTTAAATATTTGTCTGTTTCAGGAAAAAATACGTTGAAAATGAACTAGAAGCTGCAAGAAGATGGTCTCAAAAATGGGGATTCTTGAAAACGCCTCTTGAGGAGGTACGACTGAGCGGCGTACAAGCAACATGTGAAATTTTGCTTGTAGGCAGCTTTATCCAGACAAAAAATTAGGAGAGCACAAAATACTTGAGAAGTACTGTGTTTGATTCCCTGAGCTAGGTTCCTAGTGCACTACTTTTAAGATGGGTTCAAAGTTTCTCTTTTCCTCTGAATAAAATACAGCAAGTGGTAATTTACATGCTACGCATATTCTGCTGTATTTCTCTTGAGAAACATGACTCCCAACAGTGTTAACAAGTACTAGATGCACACTGACAGGAAAATATTTCCCCTTTGTCTATCCATATGGTAGTTTAAAAATCTAGGGGAAAAGGTTCTAGCTAATTAAATTTTCAGTGGGGGAATCTACAACAAATGAAAATATTTGGAGAGATGTCTCTTCTCAGTGATGCTGAGGTATTAGAATATAGTAGCACATAAAGCTACATTTGGAATCACAGTATTTCGTTGCTAAAGAACAGGATTGACACAGCCTCTGAATAGTTATAAATGCACTTGTCATGGAGTTTGAAGTACTTAATCTGTTCTAGGATTTTTTGAAAATTCCTGTAGGCATCCAGGTCAGCACCTTTGAAAACTCTGGTCCTCTGAGCTCCAGTGTCCATCCTTGATAACCCTGGTCTGTGACCCATACCATGTTTGCAGAGTACTAATAAAGCTACAGCTGAAAAGCTGACAGAATATGCATTGTTACTACTGGTGAATGTGTGTAGTTAGCATTTATTAATATTTGGGTTGTGGTTATATGTATAAGATATAGATATTTCTAGCCCTTTTTGGACCACTGATGTAACTAAGAGTTTAAATCACTTCACTAATATTTAGACTTTCATCTGAAATTCAGAATTACGTTACTTTCTGAAACCAAGAAATACCAACCAAGAATAATTTCCAAAGCACTACAGTAAGTAGTCCTGTTTTAGATGGAAAGAACAGGGAGTTCAGATGAACAATGAGGGGAATCGTGTAGATATCAGATATTACAGCATATTTCAAAAGAGAGAGAGTCCAATTTTTAATGTTGATGTTTTGCTTTCAGTTGATTGAAGATGAAAAGAAAGAAGATACAAAGCCTAAAATACAGCTTCCAGAACATCTGCAGGTTCGACCTGTGACACCCGTGGAAAAATATATTAAGGTTAGAAAATTAGATTTTAAAATTGCAATACAGCCATATCTGTCTTAAGAAACCACACAGGCTCTAAAAATCCCTTGTCTTGTAGAGGAGGGCCTTTAACTAAAGGTCAAAGCAAATTGTATTTGCAACCCAAGCAATGCTTTAAAAGCATTCATTTAAGACAAGGAATTGCCCTTTGGATGTGGTGGTTAGTTCACAGAGCTTTCACTGTACATAATCATCTCTGTAAAGCACCTCCCCCATGCACTCCTCTGTGACATCTGGTAACAGCACAGGGCAGTGCAGAAGAGTGCTCACAGAGCCACTGAGGGCTGCTGACCATTCACTGCTCAAATACACGTATATCTGTCTCGCTTCGGGGCTCATCATAACCTTAACTCGCAACTCAGACTGCTGGTTAACATGCAGACATAAGTCTTTTTGGCAGAGACACCACCACTGGCCTCTTAACTGGCACAAATTAGTAAGAAGCCTAGTAAACTGGCACAAATTAGTAAGAAGTTCTAATGAGCCAACACGTAACTATTTCAGTTTCGATCACACGAGTTAGATTCACGTAATCTAAAAGTTGTCGAACAGCTGGAAATAGGAGTGGAATGTGACTGGTGGTTTGACTTATAAATACACAGTCAGAATCACCAACAAACAGCGTAACTATACAGGCAGCTAAATCAGTGACACTGGAAGAGGAACATACTTGTAAAAGGGGAAGCAGAGTATGCTAACAAAAAGGAAGGTTAGTCCACTTAAGAGAAGATCAAGGAAACAAAAGATGTAGGAAATTCCAGGTCGATGAACTAGCTTTCTCTCAAAGGATTCCAAGGGTGGAGAGATAAGGTGAGAAAGTAGTACAAGCTTCTATTGATGTCAGATTGAAACAAAAATTAAGAGCTAGTGCTGAATGCCGCAGAGAAAGGAAATGGCAGCAGTTCTGCCATTACTGCTACTTGTTCTTCAGCTTTGTCTCAAACCTCCAATTTCAGTCGAGTTTACCTCTTTTTCAGCACAGTGAAGGGTGTGGATGTGTTAAATCACGGTTACCAGCTGCCAAAGTAGCATGCAAAGCCTGGTGCATACTGAAACAGGCATTGTAGCTTCAATTTCAACTCACCATCTTTATTGGCTAAGGAAGATAAGGGTTAGCTGTTATTTAGGTCACACTTCACACATTCACAGTGAAGTTTCTAAAGTCCTTGCCCGGTAGTGCGTGTCTTTCTGCACACTTACCTTCTTGGTAAAAGTCATTATGTCTGTTCTTCACCCTAGGTTAGATTAACTGCTTCTTCATAGTGCCTCCCCCCAGATCGTAACTGGGACATGATTTCCTTCATTATCTTGCTCAGTGGGTGGCACTTTTGGCCATAAAAATTATCTTTTTAGAGGAACTGCTCCACCTAAATATCACAAACATTTTCTAATATTGGCTGAAGAACAAAGTGAAGCAACTCTGGCAAGAGAACTGAGACATTGTTCTCCTGCTGTGTATTTCTCTACCAAGTCCCCAGATGCTGAAATGATAGAACGTGCCCAATTGAGATGATTCAGCCAAAGTAAGCACAGCAGTCAGTGAACAGAGACTGTTGGCTTTTGTTTTGTTTCCTTTTTAGCTAGATTAGTTGCAGATTAACTTGATGCTTACCCATCTTTTAAAGTAGAAAGGTGGAACAAGTAAGTAGTTCTTGATTCAAAAACCAGCTTGGTCAGTAATATCTTTAGCATTTGGCCACAAACCCGTTATTTTGTAGCTGCCTTGCTACCAAATACATTACAGCCAGTATAAAATGCGATTTCTCCTGTTTTAAGAAGTTAACTGTTTTACAGGGAGTTTTATTATTATTATTACTACTACTATTACTAGAAAAAAGCTAAAACTGAAGATAAAACTATTCTAATAATGGAAGACCAGTAAAGCCCATAGAAAGTTAGTGAGCAAAACTTAAAGCATGCTAACATACACCACTAAACAGTAACTTTGGGGTTTGATTTCCTGTTACACGTTACCAATTTAGGTACTAAAAACTTTCCTTTTTTTCAGAAGGCTGGTAAATGAAAGTTAGTTACTTTATTGGAATTGGGCCATTTTACTTCGGTCTTTCCCTGTGTCTTGCTACAGAATGGGACCTAAATTATTGTAATGACTTTTTAAATGATAAACTGTCCTGTATTATGTATCAGAATTGCATGCAATGGTGTTATCTTTTGAAGTTCTTATTTCCTTCCATTAATGTCAGTGTGCACTCAGGATATTAATTCAGCAGATTGCATTTAAAAAACACTGTTTTTTATAAGTTTTCATTTCCATCCACACTACAGCACAGAAGAGGATGTTGCATAACAGAAATTACAATCAGAATCCTTTTAATCATTGAATTATAATGTTTCTTTTATTCCAGGTGATGCCATCTCCTCCAGTACCAAAGACTACCCAGGGATTTATTGGCTGGAGATCAGCTGTTCCTGGGTTGGAACTTGAACGTGGTTTTCAAATCCAAAGCACCAAAGGTGCCTTTTTTAAGGAATTAAAATGGCCCTGTGAGCCCTCAGACTGACATTAAGTCAGGCACACAGATCCATTTGCATCCCTAAGTTAATACTCCATGGTGTACTGTTGGACTGTTAAACATTTATGCTTTAAAAATGATTTCTGTAAACATCCACAATCACTTTGGTAAAGTGAAAACGTTTTCCTGTAGCATTTTACTTGTTCTTGATTTTTTGAAATCTGTGGCCTCCAAGCTGGTAACACCACTTTAGGTTTACTTAGAAGCAACAATGAATAAATTCATACAGAGATCACAGAGCAAGCACTATTTTTATTAGTGTTACTAAGACTATGATTTTAAAATATTTATTTGAAGTCTTTTAAAAACTTTTTTTATAATTGTTTCCCCCTGAAAGCCTCCATTCAGACTCGGTTTCACAGCAGGTTTTCCAGACATAAATACAGACTGCCATGTTCCTGACAATCTCACCCTGCTGCTCATTCCCAATTCATCACTTCCTGGTATTGGAATCTGTGTTTAGAATTAGTTTTCAGTCAGGACTCTGCACTGGCCCACTAGGGAGTTGCTCGAGTGCCTGTGCTAGCACAGAAACATCTTTTTCATACAGAGAGTGAGTAAGAAGAGTAGCAGGCACGTTCACATGGAACTGCATCCTTGCCTTTGGAAAGCACCTTCCCTCATTAAACAAAACTCACCACCACAACAGACAAAAACCAGCTGCAGAAAAGATAACTATCAGGCCTCATCATAGTGTGTCCACTGCATCTTGAAAAAAACAGGCACACCATAAGTATAGTTAAGGTACAATTATTAAATGCATTGTCTTTTGTGGTGTAGTTTGCAGGTAAGTTTGTGTAGTTAGGTAAGTAATTGAGCAGCTCCCAGTGCAGCTGCTTGATTGGCATAAATAAAATACACAAAGGTCACAGTCACAAAAGTCACTTTCAAAAATCAGGGGTTGTTTTTTTCAATTAGCTGATGGGAATACAACTGTGTTACAAAGTAGCTATGTTGCTTCAGTTTTGTTTACACCACTATTTATACTAAGCAGGACAGGCAAAAGGCTCAGAAGCAGTAGGGGATTGCGCTGGGAGTTACTGGTGTGGCTACCTCAGAGCTATGGAGTTCAGTCCTGCACTTCATTACCTACCCAAAGATTTGCCACGACTTTTGGAAACTCAGAAGGGGACTCATTTACTTCTAGTGACTGTTGCCATTCTAATTGGCTAAGGTGTTTAAACCAGTAACAGCCTCCAAGAAATCAACAACAGGCATCTCCTTATAACTCCTCTTTACTTACAGAGTAGACTTCCCTGCTGCAAGATCTCCTTTGTATTCTGCAGCTATCAATACCTACTTCTTGAGTCAGCAGTAAGTCCTTGGCTTTCATAGCAGTAGGTCAGCAGCTAGTGTTTGTTCTTTCCTTCTTCCCAAGAAATGACTCACAACCATCAACATCCAACCTATTTTTTTTTCACATCCAGTTCCAAATGCCCACAAAATAACGGTATTTTACTTTTTCCATATTCTTTACAAATAATGGAGAAGTGACTCATATCCTTTGGAAAGATTACCCAAGAATGAGAATGCATAGCAGAATTAACTTCAGACACGTTACTTAAAAACCAGAATAAAGAGTAACTTGGAATCAGACTCTGGAAATTTAAGCTAAATTGCCATTTAGCTACGGACTATAACGTGTGTAAACTGTTCTTTGAACAAGCAAGATGATTGTAAGAACAATATTTTAAATCAGTGAGCTTTCATGTCATTACTAGGTTTGTATCTCTATTTATTTTAATCACATGGTTTTTCAGTTTATTTTAAGGTCACGTATAGATCCTCTTATTCTTGTCTGATTTATATAAACAGATATAGTAAAGATTAATATGCAATTTAGTAGCAACAAAATTACATGAGTTCAGGCCAAATGAAAAGGGAGCTTTGAGACCAATGTTTTTCAAAAAACTGTCATATTAGAGAACCAGAGCTGGCACCTAACACTCAGTAAATGTTTGCATGAAGGGAAATCCAAATCCATATGAATCACGGTCTGATTTTGAAGACCAAAATAAAGTCTTTGTCCAGCACCTACAGTTGGACTTTTCTGAATCTTATTCCCAATGTCCAAATATTAACTCTGTACTAACAAGGAAGGGGGTTTATTATACTTTCCATCATTTAGGAGGAGTATTGTCTAACATCTGAACTCACTCCTGTAGCATAAACCAGTCAGTTGTTAATTGATCTGTGTATTTGGGGTTTTGGTGTTGAAGAATGTGTGAAACTATAGTTCTGTTTCTTATCCCAACATTTTTAGTTTGACCCTTTATACCTGAAAAAATTGTGTAGAAGCTGTGGACTCACAGCTGAAAAAGGACTGCCCAGTCACCTGCCTCAACTATGGATTCAGAAGGCCAATGCAGAATTACTAAATCACCTGGTAATGTTTCAAACCTGGCATTTAATTTGTGGAAATTAACCTATTTATTGGAGCCAAGTTGGGCACATAAATGTCACTGCACACCATAAAATATCACACCATCTCCAAGGTCAGGATGGTGTGAGTAAACTCAGTGCACACACTGGGGAAATGCTTCAAACCAAAATTAAATCACTTCAAAAACACAGCAAAAGTCAAGGGAATTTTAATTCTGTATAAAAGTCTTAGACCTCTGCTTCTCACAAGTCAGAGAAGGATGGGACCTTTCTAAACATATATAAAAAGCTATGCAGTTATTTTTAACCAAAATTTGAAAACAAGATGCAAGTGTATTTAGAGGTCTTCTCTGTTTCAATCTAATCTTCATTTGGTGCAGTTTTTCATAAAGCTTTTGGTGGTCTAAGGTTCACATTAGCGTCACATCAGTTCCTCCTGACCTGACTAACATTTCTCAGAAATCTGAAGCCATCTCATCGTTTGGCTGTTGTTTTGAGATAAGCCAGTTCTTTGGTAACAGGCTTATTTTAAAGAGGAACTATGGATGATGCTTTTGGAATCGCATATGCAAAAGTTTTACTGTATTTGATAGAGTCACCACAGTGGGAAATAGGTCAGCTTGTTTTCAAACTCTCTTGCCACGATGGATGTGTGCCTGCATGTACCTTCCTGGGTGTGTGATGAGATAATTAATAGTGGAGGCTTAAATGACAGTTGTATTTAAGTTGAAGAACTAGGAAATCAGAATGATCTTCCTCACAGGCACTGGCTTTATAAACAATAAATTGGGTGACAAAAGTCTGGTGCATTTCCCTTCACAATGTGTTCTTTTCTGTGCTGTTACAACTGGCATAGAACTGGCACTTGCTATTTATAATTTCATTAATATGAGATATTTTACCAGGAGCTCAGAGTTGAAAGATTATTGTTTATTTAAAATGCTTTTTTTGCATCAGAGAATAAAGATTTTTGATTAGACAACAGTGAAATGGTGGGTCTGAGCAGGCAGCACTGTTCAAACTGCAGTCACCATACGAGTGGTGCCGCAATCTTTGAAAGAAGCACAATGAAAAGCAGCCACAGCACATGCAGAGCCAATTGATCCAGCTGCTGTAAAAGGTGGCTGCTTAGGGAATAAATCTAATCATTATTCTGTATGAGACATTCCTACAGTTACACGCTGTGACTGTCCTAACAGACACCCACCGTGGTCCTAAGCGTGCTCAAAAATTCCTGTCTCCCGCTCCTGCCAGTGGCTAGTTGCTCAGCCTGGAGTAACTTTAATTACTACAGAGGAGGTAGATTATTTCGTTTCTTTTCAGAGACCTTCGGCTCCCCGTTCACACACATCATTTCCCCTTAGTGAAGGATTCTTTCTGGTTTCTTCCACGCTGTTCAGAGAACCACAGCCATAAGCACTGGTCTAACAGTCAGTGACAACCAGGCCAGAAATATCTAATCCCGTGTGAAGCTCAGCCCAGGTCACTCCACACTAGCTCCCTACACGTGTTGTATTCACTCCGCATTAGGTCCCAACACATGTTGTATTTAGTTCCCCTTGAAACCGTTAAGTGTCAGTGGACAGATAAGGTGCACTCTCAGACCATTACCTTCTTCCTGACTCCTGTGGTTTTCCCATCCCATCAAACTGTTAGTTCACCAGCTGAAAGCATGTCAAACTCTTTCATAGGACCATAGTGGAATAAAAAACTGTCCTGGAAAATGATAGTGTTGTGCTGTGAACCACGACGATTGGGTTGCCAGTGAACAAAACATTGTCCTTCAAGCCTGCTCCATCATACAGGGAAAAGACCAGAAGTTTGAGAAGTAAATTCTAAACAAACCCAGAAACTTTGTGAAAACAACACAAACCCATTCATGTTGCACCAGTGAAACAAAACACTGGAAAGGGTCGTTATTTCTGTCAGACGAATTGGAGACAATTTTGACCTTAGGGTTTCAGGCTGCTCACACACTTCTCAAGACTCCCTTTGTTACACGGAAAACAGTTCAAAGAGATTAAAAGAATGTTCTTTCCTCTATGCCTCAGTGGTGGATTTCTTTCCATAAGGGTTTCCAACTGGAAATTCTCTGACACAACCTGAAGAGTACCACAGGGCAGCTTTTCATCTCAGCACAGAAAGTTGTAGTGCTGCTTCCTTTGAAGTAAGACACACATCAGTCTGAGCATTTTGGGCTCTGACAGAGCCCAAAATGTCCGAAACCACCCCGGGATGGTGGGAAGCCACTGGATATATAGCACAAGGCTTGCAGAGAAACTGGAGGTTGTGTTCATGAAGAGTGTTCTGAAGTATCTGCGTTTGCCTCTGCACCGTGGCTTCAGATGGTCCCTGTGCAATGCTGCAGCTTATGGACAGCATCTTGGCGCTCAGGGGAGCAGCGTACCAGATGTTCAGAGGAGGAGGATGAAATGGGGTCAGACCATCTGATAAGCATAAAAGTAAACATAGTGGGTTAATTTAATTGCTTATCGTTTAAGCAAATGCAGCTGTATTTACTATAACATGCAAAGTTCTAGCTGGACACAGGAGGCTGAGTATTCTTCAGAACATCATTATGTCTGATCCCCAGTGTAAGATTTTTCCAGCCTTTAATACTTTAGTTATGCTTAAATCAGTACATTGATCCCAAAAGTAACATTACACAACCTTAGTAAACCTAAAGTATAAAAAATTCGCCGTGTGTTTAGCAACAGCACAGAAATTATAGATCAAAGGCTGGTTGTTACTTTTGGGTTCTTTTTAAGAGCCAAGAGCATATGAAATATCTGTGCTTAGAATAAGCATACTTCCTACTCTTTCAAAATGCATAATAGAGGTTACATTTTATGGAAGACATGTGCTAGGTACATTATAGTACAATACATTAAAGTACCTTTTTAGAGAGTATCTCTGAGGATAATTACCTGTCATATCTTTTATATCATTTAAGTTTATTACTCCTGACTTGTGTCAGTAACAAAAAGCTCAGGATTTTAATGATAGCTAAGAAAAAGGTAGTCATGTTTCAGGCAAGACCGGTGCATTCCTTTTTTTTTCAGTCGTGGTAAATATTAAGTTCTTCATTTTCTGGTAACAAACTAAGAAAACTCAGACCAAGTTTTTGCTTAATTTCTCCACAATTTAAAATTATCCATAGTAAACAAAAAAATTTCAAATACTAGGTTTACTTTTAAAACTAACCAGCATAAAGATATTCCATGGTACAGGTGTAAGCTGGTGCTGCCACGGGGAGATTGTTCAAAATTCCTTCCAGTCCTACTTCCCCATGTCTCTGTGAGACCCGGAGGCAGCAGTGCCCCAGAGTTCCCCACATACTCCTCAGGCAGTTGCAGCGTTGCACTACAAACCTTTGAACACCTGGATGCCCATCCAAATTTTAGATCAGACACAGGCACAAACTAAGTTTACCTAACTGAAGTGGTTTAGGTTTGCTCTGAATTTGCTCGAAGCCAAAGGACTTTAAATCTGTCACCAGTCAATGCCTATTGCACACTTACTGCAGCTGTGAGGCAAGCCAAAGTGTCATCTCTTTATCCTTGCACATCCCATTGTAGGTGTGGTGGTTTTACTCAGGGCAATTACACCAGGTTGCATACGTTGCCCAGGTTTGACTCAACTTTGAATTTGTCCCTTTGCCTCCTAGTTTCCTCTCCGTGGTTTATCCGCTTTACTTAGGACGTGAAATAAAGGTTTACTGAAAAGAAATAAAACTGAGAACTTCAAACCATGAAAATAGGTGCAACCATGAAGAAATAAACAGAAGAGAATCTCCATTCCTCCCCCAGCCTTTGCAGTTAGGTGGCTCAGTACCAGCCTGGGACTGGGCAGGACTCTCATTAAGCAACGTTTAACAGCTTGATACCAGCATTATTTAGAGTTCTGATACAGGGAGTGCAGAAGTGGCCATTTTCTCTCTCGACTTCCTTCCTAAAGGCTCTGCATTCGATCCATTTCTCTGAGCCTGCTTTCCAGAGAGATCACTGTTGTAGAGAACAGCCTGGCACCAAAACAAGACATGGCAGGCTTGGCCCCCCCACACCCTGTGCGCACACACTTCTGCCTCCTGCTTTTCCGAAGGATGCCTCCAGGCTGCCGTGTGACACCCAGCTCATCTGTCCTGCTGAGAGCCCACGCAGCCCTGCTCCAGCCTGACCCAAACCTGACAATGCCTTCTCACTTCTCACAGGCTGAAAACAGCCCCCCCTCTTCTCCTCCCTGAAGTGAGAGACGGTTAATGCTTTTATTCCTCACCGGGGAGCAAGCTGAACCCAGCTATGCTACTGAATCTCCTTCGCTTGCTGACATGCGTCAGACACAACAGTCTCATCCTTAAAAGCTGGAACAAAAACAAAAACAAAAACAAAGGAAGAGCCTAAAAAAAACCCAGTGAGCTACTGTCCCTGTCTGGAAAAATTAAGCAGTTATGCTCAGAGCACAGTCGTGTCCTTTGTTTAAAGGAAAGCTGCAGTAATTTCTTGTGCTCCCCATCATGGGCGTTACAGCTTCCATCTCGGCATTAACGAACTAAACTCACATGTTTATGGTCTCTTGGTAGACACCAAGATAGAGCTCAGAGGCTGCAAGGAAAGGAGGAAAGCACACTTCTACCTGCTCACTTGGGCAGAGAGATCTTGTCCCCCACCTCATTTCCCTCCTGGCCACAGTGACAGGCAGTTTGGGAGTTGTCTGTGGCAACGCATCCTTACAGGCAACAAACCAGCCTTCTTGCTGAAGTGCAAGTCCTGAGATGTCAGGGTGGCTGTGCTGCAGGAAAAATGAGCATGTCTAAGAGGGGTGCTGATGGTGTGAGGACTGGGATGAGGGAGACAACCTTCTGCTAGTTCCCTGCAGTGCAGAGCACCAGGAGACAGACACAGAATCTATAGGGTTGGAAAATTCTCTTCAGCCTACTCTTCTGGGAGGCTTGAGCCAGCTCTGAGCCATGTCCTGGGTAATGCGAGTTACCTGTATGCAACCGAGAAAAGGTTCACCATAGTTCTGAACAAACCAGGTTCTTCACCATGCTTGTTTGTCCTTCGATTTAGTGTAGGAGTGCTGAGAAAATAAGCACTTAAATGGGATAGCTTGAGACCAACTCCTTCACCTTGGGGCAGCGAAGGAGACTGACGTGAGAGGGAACAATCTTCATACTCAGCAAACCACAATTAAAGTGTCCCTCGTGCATTTGTGCAGTATTTTACACTTAAAGGACTCAAGAAGGAGAAAGGATTCCCTAAATCTGCTTTTCATTTGCACTGTTGCTAATCAGTCATTAACAGTCAATAGTGACAGGCATTGCCGGGCTGGGGTTGCTGCTGCTGTATGCTGCTGGGTGGTCCGACCCTTCGGCTGTGCATGCCTATCCACTTGCTGGTTCCGCTGGGGTTAACAATCTGCCAGGGCCTTGTGGAACCTAGAAAACACCAAATTACTTAAATACTGCAATTATTTGGAATGTGTTTTCTATTTGTTTCATGTGTGGATTGCACAGTGCTGCTGGGGCTGGTTTTGGGCTGAATAACACACACAGACACCACACACGGATGTGATAAAAGCTTCTGAATATGAGAAAGGGTCTTCAAACCTAACGTGACGAACCCCCTTCTGTTTCAACGAAGGGCTCTGTATGGATGGTTTTCACACTTCTAACATGAAAAGGTAACTAAAGACACACTGGTGCTTTGTAAGGTTATGCCTACTGAACTGTCCCCAGAAGGCCAGGTGACAGGCGGTTGTAGTTTGTCCCGTGTCTCATGTTCCAAAAGGCTGTTTTGTTCCTCCAGTCTCACCCGAACCTGGTGGGTTTTGGATACCTCACATAAAATACACCTGACCTATGATCTGGCAGCACTGGATTAGATTGTGAACCTCCCCAGGTCTGTGCTTCTACCAAACAGTTCTGAATTTAGACTTCACCTGACTCCCAGATCCTTTGATCACGCTGCTGATTGAGGCAGGATTGTCTCTCCCCCAAAGGCAGAGAACGGATTTACTCATATTTAATCACAACTGCTCCTGAAGTTAAGCCTAGACAACAGCTGAGCCGGGGCCTGCAGAGCCAGAACAGTGCAGAAGGACAGGACACCAGTAAGATCGGAGCGCAGGGCAGGCTACGCTGCTTTAGGAGGGGCTCACAAATGGGCAAAATGAAGAGTTAGAAAGTTCTTTGTAATACAATGAGGCATTAAAAAATACTAAAGCTTATAAAGACCATAGTTCCAGCTCAGGCCTTTCACAACACCAATAAAACAAGCAAGTTTCACTTTCTCTTCTGATGACTACAGACTCTATAAAATCACAGCTTTATTATGCATAATTCAATTTCATCAACTGCTTTTTCTTTATTGTCCCTTCTAATTATGCACACATATACTCATTATTTATTAGAACACATAAATCACACCCAAAGAACTGCAGAGAAGTACATACACATGTTCTGGGTAAGGAGAATGGACAAATCAGGGGTTCACTTACTCCTCCATCCCATTCTGGATTTGGAGATGTTTGTACAGACTCGGAAACCATCTCTGAATTCTGTATGGCAGTGATTGTTACAAGGGCATTAATTAGCTGCATTACATAACGTATCACAACACCATTAAGTGGTTTTTATTTCAGAAAAATAAGGCCAGATGCACAAAAGCTTTTGTGCTTCTAGCAGCCTGCAGATGACGACATGGTAGCTCAAGTTGTTGCTTGATTTTGTCTCAGAGAGACTAAGGTCAGTATTTCATGGGGATTAATTTTAAAATTCTTTGATTGTGATTCAGGACAAGCATCGAAATGCAGACCTTTACATGACACAGTACAGGATCCTGGCTTTCTCCACAAAGCTATAGAGGGAGCTTGGGCAGACAGAACCTCTTTAGCCCTCAAAGGTTGTTGTCTGACTGCAGTCAGCACGAATAAGCCCTTCAGGGCAAGGCACCAGGGCTGTGCAGGAGGAGAGCATGTTGGACTCCCCCCTCCTGAGCCCAAGTTCACGACACTGACCACTTACCCTTCCCTTCAAGAACACCTGCAGGAAACAAAACTAAGCAAAACAACTTCAAATGGGTTTTTTCAGCACATATCAAGTTACCTGTAGAAGATAATTAATTTAATTTGTACATCATATCTGCAAGGTGCCAAGATAGTGCATGGTCCAGAAGCATGTACATACAGGGAAGAAATATAATGCCTCGAAGTCTCTCCTCTCCCAAAGGAGACACAGACTTGACAGGCCACTGTAATGGATGGTTTATTTGTTTGTGGTATTGATTTATTAATTTGTTACATGCTAATCATTAATCAGCATCTGGTGCGCAGACAATACCAGAGGTCAGACAATCAGCCACAGCGTTCATCTCCCACTGGTGTGTCATCTCTGCTCCAGAACTCAGGGAAGCTGGAGTTTAAGAACACCAAACAGGCAGATGAAGGAGCTACAAGCCCAGAAGGAGCTTTAGTTTTGTAAACTAAATGCCAACATTGTTTTGCACTCCTTGGGTTGAGCCCAACCAGAAAAGCACTCTGAGCTTTCCTCGTGTCCCTTAGGTCAGAATTTGGCTAACCATATGCAGAACACGTTTGGCTCATTACACATGTGCATATTTAATCTACATTCAGTGGCAAGGGAACAGAAAGACAATATATGGTAA
This sequence comes from Zapornia atra, assembly GCA_013400835.1. Taxonomy (NCBI): domain Eukaryota; kingdom Metazoa; phylum Chordata; class Aves; order Gruiformes; family Rallidae; genus Zapornia; species Zapornia atra. The sequence continues at coordinate 33,461 of VZTU01011185.1, forward strand.
AGATACTGGAATTGGACTTCAAAGATTAGGATGCAATTCCACGGACTCCCAGGGTGACTTTGGCCACAACAGTCTCTCTCCCCTACTTCAGTTCCCAGCTGGGAAAAGCAAAATCACCATCCCTCATTTTTACCTCAACCACCTTTGCAAATTAAGACTCAAGAGTTCTTTATAGGGGCATCTCTTCCGCAAAATACACCTAGCTCCCAGCACACATTGTCCTCCTTAGAACAGCCCTATGGAAATGTATCCAAAAAACCCCAAAACCTTATAAAATGTCCACTGATAAGACCACCAGCTTAGCAGTGCAGTGACCTGCTGTAGTCTGTGGAAGGATTATTCCTCTTTGCCATAAATGCCATCTATTTTTCAAGACACAAGTTATTCCCTTGGATAGAACAGTGACCTCGGTGTCCACGGACAACTTGCCTTCCATCCAGGATATTTCTCAAAAGCTCCCAGTAGTTGGTGATATTAAATAGAAGGTGTCAGCTCTTAATGACAAATATTAGAACTAGCTAGCTTGATTAACATAATTTGTTTCTTCATGGGATATTTTATTCCAGATGAGCTGCTTTTCATCTGTATTTTCTAGGGGGAAAAATATGCATTCTGATGTGCCATGCTAATGTGCCCTCTGCAATGACCTCTTATCTCTAACTTCACATGCCCACCTCCCATTCTCTTCAGTGCATGAAATGAGCTCCAGCAGCAGCTATTGGTCAAGAGTCTCATACATTGGACACCAGCCAGGGCTTTTGGGGTGTTTAGCACAGACAAAAGGTCTATTCCTATGACACACGCATTTAAATTTAGCACTAAACTGGTGGAAAAAAAGAGAAAAATATGTAAAATGTCACTTTCTGACAAGCAGAAAATTAGAATTCATTCCCCTGAGAATTAAATGGACTTTTCTGCTTCCAGTCACTAACTATGACAAGGTTAACATTTTTCAGTCTAATGACTAAGGACATTAAGTGTGCATGTGAATAAGAAATAAAATTACTAGAGGGTATTAGCTAAGTGTGTGACAACAGCCCAAACTGACAACAGAACTCTGAGGATGCAGAGTCTAACTAACACTGATGGTTTGCTGTGGAGAGCCAATGGATAGCAGAAGCATAGGGTACAAGCACATGGAGGTAATCTATCTTTCATTGTTATTATTGTTACTATTTCTCCTACTAGTATACCACCACCAATCGCAGGAGGATATACAGCTCAAGGTGAGGGTAGAGCACATCTCAAAGCACACACCCAGCCTGTTTCCAGCATCCAAGGCAGGGGCACTGAGCTGGGCACAACGTTAATCAGGGGCCACAAAAGCCTGAGGAAAGAAGAAACTCCAAGTGCATCTCTTGTGTCCCCAAGGAGTCACCACTCCCCCTTCATGACTCAATTTTGATAAGACATAAGGATTAGGGTATGAGATCAAGTTATCATCTGTGACTTGCCTTACCTTCTGTCCTTCCCAGCTCAGTTTTCCCTGTAGCTCCTTGCCACCTTATTCAGCTATGGCAAACATCACACAGGGAGCTATAGCTTCTAGACAGTAATGGATTTCCACCTAATGCAGCTCCACGCAAGGAGACTCAAAGAGAAAGAGAAGTCTATGTGTTACCAATATGTCCTAGGTATTAAAACACCAGAAATTATCAGCTGTTTGGAGTCTTTCTGGAAATAAATTAAATTGGGGCAGTGAAAGGTAAGGCAGGAAGATTTTCAATTATCTTTTACTCTTTCTGCCTTTGATTTGGTTTCAAAAGCTACTTGGCCACAGCTGAGAAATTCTCAAGCTTACAATTTAGGGGACAAATGAAACATTAAAAAAATGAAAATAGACACTAGGACCAAAAAGGAGGAAAGAATACCAGAAGAAAACAAGTACTTTCAAACCATGGAATCTACCTCCAGCTTAGCCAACTGGAAAGATTCACTGATTTCTGTGTGCTTTACTGGGGCCCAGCAGGGTGCTCATTACTCTGAAACAATATATTTTGCTATTTTTCTAGTCTAAAGTCTGTGTGAGGGGCTATTAGGCAGCTCGGTTACAGTCATGTTTCCTGTAACATCAAAAGCTGGATTCTGTTCATCTGCAACTAGTGGGCATGCACCTTACAGCCCCAAAGGGGTTTTGCCTCATCAAACCTGTGTGGAAGGACTTCTGCATTGTTTTACACCAACAAAGCCTGACTTTGCCCCTCTAATTCATGCTGGCATGACTCTGTTCCCTCCATCTTCCTCTTTGCTTTACATGGTTTCTTCCCCAAAAGAGGCACAACTGCATTTGGAGATCTTCAGTGAAAAAGATCACCTTAAATGCAGCTCATGTTTGCAAGCCAGTGCACGGGCTGACAATGTGGAGCAGGACCCTCCTTAGCAGGACCAGCTCTGGAGCCACGTGCAGAGTGCAGCTGGAGAGCTGAGCTCTGTGAGAAGAGAAGCATTGAGAAAGCTGTTCACCTTAGAGGAGACTTCCCCCAGCGCTGCATGTGCTCTTCCCACCATGCTCCCATCTGTGTTCTGCCTTCCTCTCTCTCTGCCCAGAGTCTGATTCCTTTTTGGTCCCCAGCCTCCTCACCTCACACTTCCCTACAATAAACTGCATAAGCCACTTATCTGCCGGTAATCCTGATAAATCCAGATCAGTTTGAATGAGTTTGTTTTGTTCCCCTGTCCCCTCCCCTCCTGCCCCTCCAACTTCCTCAGCCTTATTTTATGTCATCAGCATATTTAAGGCACTTCTGAAATTACATTCTGCTCAAGGTCACTGTGCTGGGTTTAATTCCCCCTCCACACAGCACATCGATGCTTTAACTCCCACCTGATTTATTTATACAGTTTATTATCAGAGGCCAATTCAATCAATACAAGCTGGAATTCAAACACATGCACGCATTTGAATTACACATACAAACGCTCATCAAGAGAAATAAGACAACTGCTACAGTCCAGACCATTCCTCTAAGGTATGGACAGTTTAGGAGGCTCACAGAGATGCATTTTTATACCTTGACTTCTGCCTGACCCCAACAGTTATTTGGTTACTGGAAACCAAAGGAATTGTAATAGCATCACAAATTCTGTAGAAGAGGCTTGGACAAGGAACCTCTGTGTTTCTTATCCCAAGCCAGTAGGAGCATATTTTAAGAGGAGCTTTCTGAGTTGACAGTTCCTTTATTAGCTTCTGTACACACAGGAATTCCAGCAAAACACCAGCAAACCATACCAGACAGTCACGTCAAGCAAACAGAAGAGTGTACGGAGATCTGGAGCTTGAAGGAAAACCAAGGCACTAACCTCAAATTGCAGCCTAGGTTAGGCATTAAACCAACCCAAACGGGATGCTGGAAGCCTACTGGGGAGTGAATCGTTTTTGGCTTCCCTCTGCAAACCGCCATCCTTCCTAAATGTTAACGGTCAGCAGGATCCCTAGACATGGTTCACAACCAACTTCTGGATGTCTTTGAACACAGTTGGTGGTTACAAGTCAAGGAACACCACCAATTCAAAAAGGGAAGGCAGATAAAGCACGCAGACACGGGGTCTGCAGTTGGCAGGGGATGCACTGGGCTGGAGCCTTCAGGGAACAGGGAGCTGGAGTGGGGTGCGTGAAGTTTGGGAGAGGAGTACATGGTGCTCTGTAACATTCTGTGACAGCTTCAATGCCCACAGGAGTCTGTCATGCAAAATAAAATACACACTACGACACTGCTCACCATCATTGATTTGGGGGCCTCCAGGACTAGAAACAGATCCCTGTCACCTTCATAATAGCATTCCCCAGATGAAATGCAGCTCTTCCCTTTCTCCCTGTCCTTTACACATTGCTCTCCCTTCTCCATCCTCTCCCTAGCAGAGATCCTTCACAACCCTCTTTTGTAAGCAATCACCCTCTCTTCTAATCACTCCTTGGTAGAAGTTGTTTCTATTTCTCCTTCCTGATCCAAAGCCTTCTGCCACCCCAGAGTTGCTCAGATCTGTACCACACAGAGGGGCACAGCCCGGGGTATCTGGGATGAGAACACAGCCCCTCTCTTGACTCCAACAGCATCAAACTCCACCCCCTGCACCATCCCTGGCCTAGGCTTACATGACTCCCAGGAGTCTCTTTGAAATTTTGTTGTTAATATTTCACCATTTTTGCACAGAGAGTATTTTGGCTTCTCTATCAATCCATTTCTGCTTGGTAACTCCCAGTTTGAATGCGGATTGTGTTTTGCATAAAATTAACTAAATTGCAGCCCTTCTGTTTCATTGGTACTTTTTGTCTGCTTCCTTCGTGAACAATGTTGGGGAGATTGCAAGCTGACTACAATTCTCTTTCCTAAGCAAGAGGAAAACAACATCTAAGAGCCCAATCAGTCCAAGTTTCCTGATGTCTGGTGGGTTTTATAAGCTACATTGTACTCTGGCATTTAACAATTTCTGTTCGTTTGATTCACTTTAAGAAATGAACCTAATGATTGCCACAGCGTTCTGTACTACAGTTGTCTGGTGATAAATATGGAACAGGTATAACCAGAAGCTTGCTCTTTTTTCTCTGTAAGAATTCACTGAGCTAACAAGTTATTTGTGTGATGCCGAAGCAGCGATAGACTTCGCTCTCAAATTTCAATACTGTGTTTGCAGAGGGAGGTCTGCTGTGAGCTGTTTCACAAGTAAGATGAGATCAACAGCAGTGTTTGGCTTCCAGAAGTGTCAATAAAACACACGAGCACAAAACTACTCAGGTGTTGACCGAGTGGGGGGGGCCCATATCCCCACAGGCATGGAAGTTCCATCAGGAAGCAGCACATTTCTAAGAGAAATGACCTCTGTGTCTTCAGTGAAAGGGCCTCTAATACCAAAGATGTTTCAGAGCTACAAATAGGGAGCAGAGGGAGAGGCTTACCTGCTGCCTGAAGCGAAGCAGAACTGGTGAGACCCACGTCATTCACTGGGGCCCTTGGGATAGGAAGCAGCAAGTTACCTGACAATTAAAGCCACGACAGACACTGCTAGACTTTCACTCCTTTCCAGGTAAATCACTCGCCCACGGGCACGTCCTCAGAGCAGCTCACCTTCAGCAACAGCTCCCAGCCCTTTTCTGCAGCACCCATACAGGAGGAGCTCAGAAACAGAGCGAAAGTAAGCTCTGGGATGTAACCCAGGTGAAATTAGAAATGCTTCAAGAGAGAGGGGAAATGGTTGGGAAATGTTGCACTAGTGTTTAGAAGTATCAAAGGTGACAGTTTGGAGACATTTGAGGCTCTCCCTGAATGCAGTGACTGTTTCCAGCCAGTCCGTGGTTCAGGCTTGCTGAGCCTCAGCTTTCTCAGGGTGCAGGGGGAACATGAGCACGACGGCTCTGAGCTACACTGGGAGTGTGCCTGGGCGAGGGAAGGGGGTGAGCTGGTAACGATAAGGAAGTGTGATGAATTATTCCTGTGCTTGTCATCTTTATTTAACTTACTGCCTTTTACATCCAGGGGAACCACAGCCCTTCCAAAAGAGTTGCTCTGGATTTCTTAATATTAGCAGACAGTTGTGACGTCTGTCCTGCCCTGGACATAATTAGACTCAAGGCATTTTTAATGCATTTTCGTCTCCACGATGAGCTCCCTGTTTCTTTATCTGAGGATCCTGAAGTTCATTAACAAGTCTCTTCTAAAGTCTTCTGGAGACTGATCCTTTCCCTGTGCTGCAGCATACAGAAGAGAAAGCAATGGCTGGAATGCAGAATGCACAAAACTGTTACTTGCTTGCACTTCCTTCCTTTGAAACAGTTCTTAGAACTTCCCCTCCAGAACAGGCTTCTGCACTCCAGTGCAACAGAGGAACAATGTTCACAGGGATTTGTGATACTATGTGTGGTGGTTTTGGACCTAACCAAAGGCCAAATACCCACCAAGTCGCTCGCTCACTCCCCCCTTCAGCCGAAAAGGGGGAGAAAATAGATATTAGGAGGCTTAGGACTTGAGATAAGGACAGAGGGATCACTCTGCAATTAGTGCAATGGGCAAAACAGACGCAGCACAGAATAAAGGAAAGAAAAAGGTGATTTATTACTACTTACTACAACTACTACACCCAGTGAACCGGAACGAGATAAGAAGCGGCCAGGTCTTCAAGCACCTTTCCCCCCACCCCTCCCTTCTTAGCAAACTTAAAACTCATCCCGATTTTACTCCCTTCTTCCCCCCCCAACATGGCGCGGGGAGGGGCAGGGAATGGGCAGTGGGGTTCCGGTGATTCCCAACAAGCTGCTTTTCTTCCCCAGATATTATCACTTCTACTTCCTCCCCCC
>VZTU01011185.1:39996-63289 GCA_013400835.1 Zapornia atra
CATTCTTCGTCCCCCCCCCCTCCTGCAGGCCTGGCCTTGGAGTCTGTGCAGCTTGTTACATCTTCTCACTCCCGCTCCGGTGGCAAAGTGAGCCTGCCAGCAGTTTTTTTTCTCCTATATGTGATTCACAGAGGCGCTATGACCAGCTCTGATAGGCTTGGTCTCAAATTTGGCCTTGAATGTACCAGTGTTTTTCAAAACATGGGGCTTGCAGAAAGCTGTAACTGCAGCTTACAAGAGCCACTGAAGCAGCAGTTACACCAAACTGCAACACTATGCAAGCCAAAAATCGAGTTCTGAAGATCACATATGAGGCAGTGGAAGAGCTGAGTGTGGATTTCAGGAATCCAGAGCTTCAGTCCCTCCAACAGCCACGTCCTGCCTGAGCTCTGCATCTCCACGTGCTGTCTCCTCCCGATGTTTATTGCTGGTGCATGCTGCAGCACAGCTGGTTGCTTTAAGACAGGCGGTATTATCTGCTTTGTCTACATCCAATTGTTATTCTTCAGAATAGAAACTTGAAGCAACAAATACAACATTGCAACTAATAACATCAGCATCCAGCAGTGCTGCCATCCTGCTCAAGCAGTTTTCCAGATGGCTGCATTCTTAAATGCATACACGTTTGGGCTCTCTGCCCCACTCCTCCTCCCTAAAAGGAGCTGCAAAATGCATTCCAATTCCTGGCCTTATCATCCCAGCAGTTTCCATCAGTGTAAATAGCCTGGTTACCTCCCTGACATTTAGCACCTCAGACAGAGAGCAATACTCTCCTTTGTCAGCTGTGCCCTACTCTCCTTTCCCCAGGTTACTTCAGGGTCTCTTCTAGCTTGAGTCCACCTTTCTCATCCAGCCAGAGCAGCACACACCCTTCCAGGGCTCATCTCACCCGAACACTAATACTCTTCTGATTTGCCCCAGTACAATTTTGGGCTGGTGCAGACCACTCCAGTCCCCTGCATCACATCAGTGACTTCTGTTCTTTCCAAGGGATGAGCCTCCAGCTTCCAGCAAAACATACTTGATATTTGTCCCTAACTACATAACCACATACTACGTGATTTCCTGCCATTCTGGCATCTTTGTCCCGAGGTCACCCATTTCTGTTCATTCCCAGAACTATGCAGCATACTGCATAATGCCTAAAAGCATCTGCAAATCCTCTCCCCCTTTCTAGAAGCTTGGGTACAGATTAGACAGTCTAGACAGACAATAGGAAGAAAGAATAAAGGATTTCTAAGGACTTTCCTGTATAATCCTGCTTGCAATATCCAGCTGCTCTGCAAAATGCCAGAAGCACCATATTTCTATCTTGTCTACTGATCACTTTGATAAAATTTGTGATCTTGTCATGCTCCTAAGTATTTAGTTGTTAAATAACAGCTTAAGTCACACAGAATTAATAATGAGCATAAAACCCATTTAAGAGAACTGTGTTTGAATGATACCCTCAAACCGTGAGCCCCCTGGAATCTCAGGAACCGATTGCAGACGGGGCACTGCCCACAGCCTGAAGTTCTGGACCTTGCTTTGTTACTTGATTAAAACAAGGGACTGAAGAGGGACTTCTCATCTCAGATTTGAGAGTCTTTACTAACACCAGTTCTGAAGGCGCAGGGAGCTGCTGCCCTTGAGAGCCTGGGGAGATGATGTGCACAACTGGACACAGCAGAGAGGATGCGGCTGCACAAGAGCTAAGATCTTCCAGACAAGCACAGCGACCACGACATGGTGACTGTGACATGGTGACCACGACATGGGCCCCAGTAAAAAGGGGACATGTGTCCTGCAGAGCACTCTGGGCCCCTGCCAAGTGCATAGCCTGGCTCCAGCTGTGCCCTCTCCTGCTGTCTGCAGCAATTCCCTGGTCCTGAGGCCAGTGCTGTGCAGCTCCCAGCAGTTCAGAACAGCAAGCAGGCCCCTACCTTTTAGGTCATGACCTTCTAAACTTCACAAAGGAAGTCAGCTGCAACAAAGAGGTAAAGCAATCACACCAAACTTCACAAAAAAAGCTGAAGTAAAGGGAGATTTTTCTTAGATCGCTCTAGAGACTGAACCCGTGTTTTTAATTTTTGTCTCCATTCCTGGTTCAGCACATTGTCCAGTGGCAAGGAAGATCCAAGGCAGGTGCAAAGCCCTGCCTTCAGACTAGGCAGCCATCCAACCCTCCACCCTGAACAGGGCAGGCAAGCGTTTAGGGGATGCAGCTGCATTTTTAAAGCATTCCAGGCGAGCATCTGAACTTTACTAACATGGCTTAGGGACTTACTTGCAGGAAGCTGAGGATTGTGAGCACAGGGAAACGACTCCCCAGACAACCTACTCTCCATCTCTGAGCCAGGCAGGACAGGTCTGGCTTCCCGCCACGTCACACTTACTGTGCTTACAGCCAGGCAACGCTCCCCATTTCTGTCTGAGACAATCTGACAAGAAACCCACATAGAAACATTATTCAGATCCCTTTTTTCCCCTGGAATATAGGGCACCTTTGCTTAGGCACTGTGATGTCCTACTTCTCAGCCCTTCCTGCAGGACCAGCTCTATGTAACGTGTCTCCCTCCAACCAGCATACACAAAGCAAAGCTGGAGCTGAGTGTTGGAAGTAAATTCTCAGCCTGCAGCATAAGCCACAATCCCTCCCTTATGGGATAGAATCAAGAGGCATCCAAGTTTGCAGCCAGTATCTTTCTGATCCTTGTTTCACCTATTCACACAAGACAATGCTTCACTACAGGATGCTGATTTTTACCACATTCTGGATACAGCCCCTCCCAGGTAGTGACCTGGACCACAAACCCAAGTACTGAGGCCAAAATTCACAAGTCACATGGATATTTATAGAGCAATCCTGGTACCTGCTAGAGAAAATGCTCTGACAGAAGGAAACAAGCACAACCCAAGTTAGTTATTTGTAGGGTCTCCTGGCTACACATAAGGCTTTGCAAGCAAACAGGCAGTGGGCCAAGTTCTCAGGAGTGCTCAGTTCCCACCCAGAATCACCTCTTCTGTGGTTAACTGGGACTTAGTGCTGAGCTCTTTTGGAAAAACATCTCTAAGCAAAACAATGGAAACTGCTCAAGACTGAGCACAGAGTCCTTAATAAACCCTCAGGAAACAGACCAGAAGCTCAGCTTCCTTCTGATCACAGAGGCATAAAGAGACTGCAAGCAGTAGTTTTATTTTTAAAACATCTCAGGAACCTGGATCCTAAGAAGCGTTGAAAGCAGATGGGCAATTCCCTTCACCCCAGCACTGGGTTCAGGAAACCCCAACCTTCAAAGCCCTGAGGCTTAAAATGTTGGGAGACACTGAACAAGCACTGGGCAATTGTAATTAACCACTTACATGCACATCAACTTTGCCCACACCCTCCCACAGCAGACAAACTGCCCTACTTATAAAATAACCCTTAACTGATCCGCCAGAGGCAATAAAGCCAGTCAGGGCCAGAACTGGATGAAAGACCCAGGGATTTCCAGTCCCCTGAAATACCCATTAAACTCTATCGCCCTGGTCTGCTGCCAGCTATTAGGAAATTACCCTAGTGAGGAGCATTCCAGAGAGAACTTGCAGACAGGCTCGAGCTCTCCTACAAACCGTATTAACTAAATGGCCAGCTTGGCTAGGGAACAACATTATAAATACTTAAGCTACAAATTAAAAGCGTGTTTGAGAGCTGTGCTGTCAAGCTAGTTGTCATTTTAGCTGCAGCATCACCACCGTGTGAGCTCATTGCATAACTAAAACCTACAAATCCCACCCAGCGACCTGTATTTGAAGTGGGGCTCTCTAGAGAAGTCACTGAGCCCCATGAAATCTGTCAGAACCGAGTTAGTCGGTATTTTAAGATGTGGGGCCAGATTTCTGCAGCAAGGCCCGATTCACAGCACTGCCGGCGGTGCGGCGCTGTGGGATCACTCTCCTCCTCGGCTGGAAGCGAACCAGGGTGCGTTCACTCTCCTTCTGGCCCCAGAGGCGGGCAAGGCTCACCGCGGTGTGTCCCTCGCTGTCCCGGCCCTGAGCTTGCGCCCTATGGCGAAGGAGCAGCTCGATGCAGTCGCACCGGCCCGCAACAGCAGCGGCGTGAAGCGCAGTTCTTCCTAGCGGGGTTTCAGAGTGCAAATCCGCACCTGCGAGACAGCGCACAGAGCAAGCGTGAGGAGACATAGGAGAGGAGCTAATGCCACCTGCGGGCCACAACGCACAGGTTTTTCTGCAGGCAGATGCAGCTTGTTTTAGTCACATCTAACAGTGGCATTAACCAACCCGTCTGGTGAGCACACGCTCCTGCCCTCAGCTCCCACACAACCCGATAGTCTTTGTTCCCTTCCCAGGAATGCTGCTAGCCTTGTGGGAGCAAGGCACCATCACTGCGTTTGCACTGGGGGGGCTTACTGGGAGCGGACAGTGTCCTCTGGCAGGGACAACCTGTGACGCCACCAGGCTCAAGGATCCCAGTGGAAGGGAGCACTGGCAGACAAGGTGGGATTCCCTCTCAGCACTCACTTGCAATGATAAAAAATGTTGATTAACAAACATCCTTTCATTAACAAACACCCTTTCACTGGGGACAATCAAGTGACCCAAAGGACTGTTCCTTGTGCAGAGGCAGGTTTCTGGGGAAAGGCGGCTTCTGAAGCTACACAAAAGGCCAAGTGTCAGAGCCACAGAACTGGTGCTTACAACTCATCTTGCATTTCACTGGCTGATAAAAACTAGGCGTTTCTACATAATAAAATCACAATAAATAAATGGGACTCAAGGAGGGAAGTGAAAAAAATAAATCAGAAGCCCTGTTTTCCAAAATTAACATGTCTAACACTGAAAGTCATACATGTCACAAGAACAGCAGTTATTACTGTCTCCAAGCCCCCATCAGAACTGACATGCTCATTCTGTGACATTCTCCACCTCCAAAACAGAACACATGAAGCCATTTGGGTCAAATTCTAAGGCAGGGCTAAGCAGGACAGTGGTATGGAGGGCAGTGCACCCAGAGGAGAATTACTTTAAGCAAAGAACATTACCATGTCTCAGGAGAAACCTGACAGTTTCAACATGACCTCTGTGGCTGGCAATGAACAGCGCCACAAAAGCTCGGTGTGCTGCCCATTCCTTTTTCTGCTCTGGTCCCAGTAACTCTGCGTATGGCGTGGTGCCCACCAGGTCCTTTGTAACACCCAGCTGGGCTAGCTGCAGAGCAAACACAAACCTTTTAGTCTCTTTCAGAAAAGCAGTCTGATTTGGTTTCGGTAGCACCAAAGTCCCATGCCCATACCTAGGGGATACTTGCATACTGTGTAAGTCGCTCTGACATCAGCCAAGTAATTCCTGCTTGTGCCTTATTCTTCTGCCCAGTCTTGATTCTCTACTATCTCCTGATGCTTGCCATTGTCATTCCTCAGAAGGAATGTTAATTTGGGGTTTCCTTTCATATGTAGTTATTGAGCACCACAAAATCTTATAGGAACTTTGCAATCCCTGTCCTTCTCCTGAAGAGGGAGGACACAGACTGCCAAGCATTGGCAACATAAGCCCAGGCTCCTTCAGAGGTAGGTGAGACTTTGGGCCTGGGTTCCAGCAGACAACTCGAACCTAAGCTGCCTTGGGGAACAGCCCTGTATTGAATTCTTTTCCAGAAGGAGCTTTTTCTGGGGTAGTAAAGCCAAACACATCAGTTCTGAAGTGTTCCCAAGAGGCCTCTTAGGAACAGTTTTCAGTTGCCTCATGCTGTTCTTCCTGAGAAACCATTTCCACAGTGCACCATGGCTTTCTCATCTAGTCAGTGGAGCAGCTGTATGGGTATTTCTTCGAATTTTTTTTTCATTTGGGAACCAAGAGTGTCAGCAAGCTTACGCTGGGCCTCAATGCCACTACACCTTCCATTTCAAAGGAGACCACTTGTTTGTGTGGCACATCCTTCTGTTTCCTGCTCTACACCAACCAGGAACGATCTTTTCACATGCAGAACTCAAAAAAGTGGGGAAAACAAACCAAGCCCCCTAATTTGCCTAAGAGCAAAGCACAAACTATTTGTGGCACAAGGCAGAACAGCTGCTTGCCAGTGAACCACAACACTGCACAACAGTTAATGAGAGGAAGCAAAGAACCCTGTGGTATCCATTTGCAGCAGCTGGGGAAGTGTAGAGAAACAATATGGTAAGATCCAGGTGGGAATTTGGGCCTGGGCCACAGAGCCAATGGCTCTTTATGAAAGGTGTCGAAGGGTATTTCACGACTATACCCATTCAGGCCTGAAGGTTTACAGTATGCATCAGCTAGACCACCTCATGTTTCTGCCAAGACAACATTTCAGTCCTAAATCAAGAAAGCAGCATGAGCTCTATCAAAGCACCACAGAAACCATTTTTTTCTATAAAACTCAAAGATTTCTTACTAATCAGACTAGACAGGATCACCAACTCAAGCTGGTCTGAAAGCTAGAGCTAGATAAAGTAGATGAGACAGGGAATGCCTTCTGATGCTTGATTCTGGTACTGCTACGCATCAAGCCCCATCCTCACTCTGGAGTCAGCATGGCCAGAGGAAGATGGACAATGACACCAAAAGCTTCTACCTCTGATTCTCATGACAACAGACAAGTCACTTGGCCTCACACAACACCCACAAATAGATAACCTCAATATTCTGTAGTGTTTTATGGAAACCAAGAAAAAGACTTTATTTATATACGATGTATTATTTTTCCTTTCTGTATGAAAACCACTGGAATTATCTTTTGTTGAGAACACATCAGAAGAGTAAAATGTCAGGCAACTGAATAAAAACGTGCACATTTTGCAGACATCCGGATGAGCAGGGACAAAATGTAATCTGAAAGCATATATCAGCACTACCGAGAGTTAAAAACCAGTGAGAAATTGTGCTCCAAGTGCACATACTGGTTACTAGTAACTGCAAAAAGATGCCTCAATTCTAAACCGAGCAGGCTGTGTTAGGGACTGACTACCAGGGGTTACCAGCCCCCTGAAACGGCCTTTTTCATTGTGAACTGTTGCCAGTACAACTAACCTACATGATTCCTATGGCAACTCTCTTCCGTTAAAGCCTTCCCCACTATTTGTTCTACCAAGTCCTACTTTATAGCAGTACTTTGACTTTCAGCCAGAGGCTTTTGCCATTCCACACACCGTACCCCACCCATTCACAGAAGCAATGGGATCAACCTTCACGGTGTCTCCTTTTACAGCAGCTGCCACGAGAAGCCCCCAGCCATCATGTTGCCAGATGCGCATTGTGATCGTTCCACCAGGGACAATGTCATTGTCCTTCAACGTAGACTCATCTGACAGATCTACTGTGGGGAGTCAGGAAAGAAAAGCAAGTCAACATATCCTCAGGGAAGACAACGACCAGCTTAAAAAAACAACCCAAAACATTAGATGGTGACTGTTTAGCCACACCAGTGCTCACTGATGAGATGGTCATACTGCATCAAAGACACCCTGGGTGCTGCTGTGCTGAAGTTGTACAACAGAGACACTCCCAGCCTGGAAAAGGCTACAGGATGAGTGCTCTTGGGGTAATAAGGCTGTAAGCCACGGAGCTGCATTTTACGTGTTAAGTACCAAGACAGTAAAACACTTCAGGACATCCATGGTGTCTTTATTCTAAAAAGCAAGCACTAAGTTGTTTGATCCAAGAAAACAGATAGTGGGAAGAGAGATTTTGAGTTAAGTAGCAGGTCTGAGCAAGTTTCTATGGCCACCTCCACTTGTTACTGCCAAAGCCAAGTACTCCAATACCCCAGGTTCAACTGGTGTAAGAGGAAATAAATGCTCCTCTGCACAGCTACCTGTGTGGAGAGGGCAGCCAGAGCCTCAGTAGTGCATTGCCTTTTGACAGAGCTCAGCAGGAAGTCAAGGGTCCATGCTTGTACTCTCTAAGCTGACGCTGCTGAGTAGGCCATTCATTATCTTTAAACAGCAGAAGCTAAAGTGAAGCATTAAGAACTGAATTCCAGGTGCAGCACACTAAAAAGATGAAAGCAGCAGCCTGATCTTCATCCAGGACCCAACTGTACCACAACTAACAGGGAAAGAGATACCACAAATCGCTTTCAAGAACCCCAGAGGTTACAGGGTCTCACCTTCATCCAGGTACTGAATCCGTTGGAAGTGACGGGGGATTCCAGTCAACAATTCCAAATGGGACTTAAGCTCCTTCAGAGACAAGTCATTTCGGCATTGAGGCAGTGAAAATATCTCATTAGTTTCAGCTAGATGGAGCTTGGCACTGAAGGTGTGCAGGGGCAAGGAAGGCATGGTGATGAATTGGTTCCTGACCAGGAAAAGGGAGATTTGTCTCTTAGAAAAAGCTTGGAACCTTTGTGAGGACAGGAGTCTAAACCTGGTTGAAATGCCCCCTCCCCTGGACAGTCCCCTCATACCCTCAAAGTCCTCCAAACACACATGCCCCTCTCTATCACAAGCACGTTACAGTATCCAAGCAGCATAAACTGACATCACAGAAGTACACTCCATGGGTTTGAACTTACCAGACCACCACAGAAAGTAACGCACCAGTGTGATTACAGAGAGATTTCTGACCCTGCCCATCTTTTGGTTTTCATGAGGATGGCAAACTTCCTTTGACGAGTAGAGAAACAAAGCAGCAATTCCAGTAAAAACTCAGAGCTACCCATATTTAATGTTCTGTTCTTCTTGTTAAAGTCTAGATCTCCATCTTTGTGTGTAGTCTAACATGTAATAAAAAAGTGTAAGGCTTTCTGTGTTTGCAGTTTACTACACAGGGGTCTTGTGCCCTAACTCAAAGTATGTGGGTTCGCTTTACCAGGGGCACAGGGGACTGTTTAGTCTCCTCATTTTTCCATCAGCTAAAATCCCTGCAGAGATTCTTTTGCAGCAGTTGGTAGAAGTTCTACAGCACAGGATGGAGCAGCCAGTGCAGGTCTGAAATGGTCAAAAGCATGATTGCAGCAGCAGAAAAGACTCCTGAAATAAAGGGGCAAAACCAACCAGCTAGGTGTGGGTTATTTATTTTCGCTTCTGCCCACTCCAAGGCCTAACGATGACTGAGATTCATTAATGCAGAATGTCCAAGAGCAACACCAGGCTGAAAAAAACAACCCAGAATGTCCTTCCAGGGTGAAGTTTGGAGACGGAAGGATTTAAGGCAAGGATCTGGATGCCAGTTTCACTTAGCATAGAAGGTCTTGTAATTTACAATACACCTTGTGAGAGTTTCAGTTTTGACAAAGATTTGTGAAGGACTTTAGCATCCCCACTTCAAAGAAAAAGCACGAGAAGAGCTACTTAATCTCTGGCCATCTAATGGGTTTTTCACTACACGGTAGAATGAATTCCCCGCACAACCCGGGTCTGACAGATGGCAACGTTTACACCGGGGAGAGGTTTCATTAACCAAAGGAATACACTCCCATCCCACTGATGACAAAAGTCAGTTACCACAAGTTGGTTTATAAAACAGTCACAGGATTTATTGAGATAAATACAAAGTTACATAGATTCTCTATTTCGACAAGTGAGCGACACTTCCAGAGTGTCCCCACGTAACTGGGCTCTAACCAACGCCACGTACAGACACAGCCGCCTCTGGGGCGGCACCCCGGCCGCTGCCAAGCATGTATCAGACAGGAGATACCCACAAGCCTGAATTCTAAGCAACATGACTAACATGCTTTGGATTACAAGTGCTTGATAATTTTCTATCGCATCCAAGCAATATTGCACCCACTAAGGTTATTTTTCATGTTCCTTAGATGAAAATATTTCAAAGTGATATCCTAAAGGCTGTTGTGAAGGTGGATCAGCTACCTAACGTCGCTCCATCTGGCTTTTAAAATACTTATTTTTTGCATAATTTTAACAACCCAGAGAATTGTATGTGAACACACTGCTTCACCCATCATTGCATACAGTTGTCTAGTACAAGACGTAAAGTGCGGTCTTTAGTCATGCTGAAATAATTTCTAGTTTAAAACTAAAACAAGACAACAAACCTTGTAGAGGGGAAAACTGTTTAAGAGACCTGCACATTGTCTACAAATAAAAAATAATGCAGCCCAAACCAGTGATGTCCCCCATTTGTGCATGCAACCCTAGAGTTTTAAAAACGTTGGTTAAATGCTCTACCAAAATCATACCATTTCAAACAGACATGATTTCTGGAGCCAGAGAAGTACCAAAATATTGTTAAAAACAAAGGACTTTGTTTAGCTTTTAAGTGAATTTTTATAGCTGGTGGCTTACTGTTTACACATATCCTAATTAAAAACTCCTAGTGAATGCTAACCAAACATGCTAAACCATATGGAAGCTTGTGTTTTCCAGTGGATTACTGCAAATAAAGCTAACTATTTTAAGTTTATCTGACAAACAGAAACCTGGGTTGAGTTACTGTTCAAAGTATTTAATTTACATACAGTACATCTCAAACATACTTACATATGCACACACTTAAAGTTTGTTCAGTGCGGAGAAATTTAATGAACCGATAATAAAAACCAGAAGTAAAATGTTGTCAGAAAGACCTTAGAAAATCTGAACTGTTAGAAAATATCAGCATAATGCCAGCATTAGAAAAAGATATTAGAACTAGAAAAAATTAACTTGTTAAGAAATCGCAATCATAAAAAGTCTGAAGAAACATTTGTTTTAAATTAGAAAAAAATTGTAAAAAATTAAACGTAGAATGTTGCAGAATTTACACAGTTCATACTGTTTGCTGTAATAGCAGTGAGAGCAGTGGTATATTTCTACCTGCAACTTCCAAAAAGCATTTTGTGATTTCACAAGAAAACAATCTGTTACAAATACTGTACATATAATAATACAAGACTAGTTAAACAAATGTATACAAAACTGAGCCCTCCAAAAATACAGAACCCAGATGAGGAACCTACTTGCTGCATTGCAGACCAGCCAGATTTAAAACAAAACAATAAAGAAAAAAATTCATTTCTGTAACAACCTTTACCCAATGTGAACTACTTACTAGTAGAACAGTGAAATAAGGGGAAATACTTAAACACAGGTCTATTTATAAAGTGTTTTCACAGAGAGAAAGTAACTGTTATTACATGAAATCATTTCTTTAGTATTTAAGCATTAGTTTTTTGACAGGACGAAGTTCCAATCCAGAATCTAGAAAAAGAATCCTACCCCAAGGCCCCACATTTTCTGCAGACTTGGAGCAGAAGTCAGGAATCACCAGAAAGTACTAGCTTTGTAATTGTTCAAGCTGGTCAGTAGCTACCTGATTTCATTAAGAGACCTTTGTTCTACCTATTTCTTTCTTCTGAAACACCTGGTTAAACACAGAGAAACTGTCCTGCTTAAGGATCCCAGCAAGCTGCATTTGTTGTCTGCCCCAAACCCTGCCACACGATCCACAGAAGTTAGAGCAAACTGTCAGCACCTTTCCCCTAAATACTTCTTATTTGTGGTTTTCAGATTTTTAGAGGTCCTTTGTTTCTTAGGCACAAAGCAGCAGGCTGTTTGTGATTTGAACACTGGACCAGTTAAAAGGTGGTTTTTAAATGAGTTGTGTATGTAAAAGACACAAACAAAAACTGTCAAGTTCTGTAATACCCTTCTACAGATACAGCACCTGCTGCAGGAACAGAATCCTTCAAATGAAGTGAACTCTGCTAGGGCAGAGCAAGCAATTTTTAGTTTGAGGAATTTACAGCCTACCTACCACTACCAGAGCTGGCAGGAATGGAACCAGACTTGTGAACACCTGTAAGGGTACAGCTCAGAATAGTAGAGAAGTCACAATATACAAAGAATCTCGAGCTCTCTGCTTTGAAAAATATCACATTGTATAAAGTATAAATGAACCATGCCTTAATTCTAGCAGAGTAACTATAAAATGAAATGATTTTGAGCTTCTTTCCACTGATACAGATTTAAGTTCTTCATAGCTTTTTTGTTGAAATTCAAAAATATTCACATATATACACTTTTTTCAGTTAAAATTCAATACTTTAAACAAGACAAAAACTACAGTAAAAGTGAGGAAAGAATATCTCCATATAAGTTTGCTATAATCAGGTTTTAAGATTTTGAAACCCCTTTAAGCTTATAGCAGACTACTGGAAATGTTTTGTTAAAAAAAGAAACATGAATTCTAATTAGAATGAAACACTGAGTATTGTGTAAGACTTTACATACCATACAATCTCTCTGCAGGTGAGATTAGAGCTACCATCCACATTTACAAAGAAAAAAAACCCCCAGAAGTCATTACTTACACATACCAGACACACACACAGAGCTGTAGATGAAATGTGGTCATGAAATGAAGATGGTAACATTTCTCAGTAGACCCTTTCCAGCTTAAGTAGGTAACAAAAGCCTTGTAATTCATACTAACCACAAACACAGGGTGAATAACGGTTCTGACAGTCAGTGAGTACTGCAGAACACCTCAGTTTTGTTTTTCGATGGTAGTATTGTTCATGTTACCCTGTTTTAGTTTTATGGTGGCAAAGAAGGACACATCTTGATCTCGGTCAGACTGCAGGGCTAGAATGGTCTCTTCTGCAGCTTCTAGATGAGGATTGCCAACACTTTTAAAGTAAGCTAGAATAATGGGAGAAAGACAATTTCAGTCAAAGCCAAAAGAGTAAAACTTAGGGCACAAGCAGCACAGAAACACAGAGGATGCCAAAAACATCTAGAGTAGCTCATCCACTTTATAGGCTCCTTAAAAGAAACTACAGCAAGCCAAGGAAGCTGACAGAGAAGTATTCTGCTGCTTACTCATTAGGTGCTTAGGTATTTCTAAGAGAAGTTCTTTTTGCTAAGCACTAAATAGACACATATCAACAATTAAAAGCAAGCTCAGGAAGCTGCCACCGTACAAAGCATTAACAAAACGTTCTCCATACTTTATTCTGAAAAAAAGATAGGAGATTTCTGGCATCTTCCTTTGACTAATCAGAGATCAGCTGATTTTTGTTTTTAATGAATTGTACTACAGACATTGCAGCAGCACACAATATCACATCCTTTCCCAGCTCAGTTGTTAGTTTAACATTAAAATGACAAAGCAAATAATTTCAGAAGAAAGTATAATGCCTCATATAAAAGACCCTAAAGACAACTACTTTGTGAACATAAAGATTTGAAATGTAACAAAAACGTTTGTGATGTTTAAGAAAAACATACGCATCATAGCTACCAAAAATAACCACCTGCAGCAACAGCCAATGACTGCAGCTAATGTTGCTATATGCAAGGACATAACTGCCCTCTAGCGGATGAAGTACGCCATGTGTCAGATTACCGGGGCCAGTTTCAGGCCCTTTAGGAATGATGATCAAATATTCTAAAACAGAAAAACCACTACAGTACACGTTCCTAAATCTGTATTCCCACACCTGAATTTAAATGCAATACCCCAGATTACCAGGCAGAGTTCTGGTTCACAATTCTGTGACTCTGTTTCAGTATAAACAGAAACAAACAGCCTTTTACCAGCTGAGGCAATTCTAAGAATAAAGAACAGCCTGGGCAGAGCACAGACAGCATTCAGGAGACATTAATTCTTTCAAAGGAAATTAACAACCGCACCTTTCTCCAGTAAGGTCTGCCTTAGAGCCTTGGCCAGCAGAACCCTTACATTTGGCACAGGATCTGACGCAAGACTTAACAGACTAGGGAGTAAGTGTTCAACAAACTGGTCCACAGGCATACATTCTTCTTCCACTACAGCCTACAGGATAAACACACAACATGAGGAAGCAAGAGTTATTATAAAATACACATATTTGCCATCCCTTTCCATCTTGTCCTTAATTTGGCCTATTAAAAAGTCAGCGTTTAACTCTGCACAAATCCATCCAATGTTGGTGAAGAAAGCCCAACCTTTGAAATACTGTTGTAAAAAAGTTCATCTGCAGATGACCCAACAAGAGCAGCGAAGTTTCTTTCAAGAACATTTTAGGAAACGCTGCTCTTCTTGCCTGTCATCACCCTTTTGCCTTTTAACATTCAACCTTCTCCTTACTGCTAGTGAAGTAAGCATTTTTGGTTTCAAAAGAGATGGGTAAGTAGAAATAAAGACAGAAATAGCTCCTGGCATCTAGCACCCACTGGAAGTTTGAAAAGCTCCTGTGAACTTTTATCCTAGCATGCTGAAGTATTACAAAAATGCATCTCAATTTAGGACTTAACTTTGCTACTGGGATGCCAGAAAGTACAAGGATCAGCTATTTCAGCTGGAGGCACAGAACAAGGACCATAGCTTCAAAACTGGACAACCATGAGCTAGTACTGAGTGAGGCCAGACCAACTCTGCCGCTCTTTCAGCCCACCAAACAACAAAAAAAATTCCTGAGTCTAAATTTCAGTTTTGCCAACATGGCTGAAAAGCCTCAAACTGGGTCCAAATTAACTGTTAACACAGAGAAAGATCATTCCAACCTGACAAATGAAGGCAAACGCCTGTCTTCCAACCCACTTTGAGCAGTGACGAAACCGCACAACAAGTTCATTAATGAAATTCAATCCCAGTGCATTTGCATTGTTTGCGTAGAACTTCTGCAGTATTGCTACAACCTGTGAAGCAAAGGAAAGAAAAATGGGAAAAGTGGTGATGGTGGAGTGCAGGGGGAAATGAAGAGGTGAGACTTGGTAGCCCTTAGGCAGTTAAAAAAGCATGATTTCATTTGAATTCTACCAAGGGGCACCAAAAACTGTATTCAGTGTAATCAGTTGTGCCTGCAAAATTTAGTAAGTACTTGTTCTGAAGAAAGCATCAGCTTTAAAAAAGCTGTTTGTTCAGGTGAAACAAAAAACACCAAAGCAAACTAAAATAACCATAAAAATAATGCCACTTTCCACGGGGCCATGAACAAAAAGAACTTGAAGGAATCTTTCTACTCATTCAGGACACCTATAGGATAATCTTCATCAAGTTCATAGCAAATTAAAATCGTAACAAGTTAAAACAACTTTGAGGAGAGATAAGTAACTTTTTTTTCTCCCCTCTCCCAGAACCTGGTGAGGGTCTCCCAAATCTTCTAGAACCTGGTTCTCATCCAGTTGAAAATATATTTATCGTTCATATGCAACCAACAGAGAAATATTTTAACATCTGTGGAAGTCTTAACACCACAAAATATTTTGAAGAATTTTCAATTTCACTTTTTTCCCCATATTGTACACCACATTATAAACACAAACCCTACTTGTCTGAAAGCAAGCAAAGCCGTTTCAGGTATCGCTCTCACAGATTATTTTCCTCCTCTCCTGCCAGGGAGAGAATTAAATCCCCTACCAGTTTAAAGGAGATCCACCGAACTTCTGAAACTTTATCGGAGCAGAGAGTTAGTGCAATGTGTCTTAAGTAGTCATAGACATCATTGGGATTGTAAAGTTCCAGTATCAGAATCAGCTGCCTGAAACACAAAGAAAGAGAATAACTCTAGCAAGTGCAACACTAACCTGCTCCAATTATACCAGCTGCTAAACATAGAGAAGGATCATTTGGAGCCTCAAAAATACCATAGTTATTATGAAGTGTTTGAACAGTTTGTTCTTCTCTTTAAAGCACATACCTCCTAATACATGTATGTGCTTTAACCCATCAAGGAGTCCAAAGCAAACTGTTATCCAAGCTAGATGTATCAATGAATCAAAGTTATGCCAAACAACAAAAGCTACAAACAGAAGTACGAGAAGTTCCTTTGCAACTTCTCACCAATACCCTACACGTTCTTGCATAGTGAAAATAAGAGATTCATGTCAGTGTAGAAGTCTACATTTCAAAAAAGTTTGTGTCTCAGAACTGCATGGAACTCATTCTAGCCTCACCACTGCCAGTTAAAAGCAGTGGTGCACAAGCCAATGACAAAGTGACAGCTCTCCACTAGATGTCAGGGAACTGCTGTACAACATTCTTGCACAGTTCGCTTGTTGTGCTGAGGTACAAAGGGAGACTAAATCCTCAATAGCCCAAACAAAGCAAAGAGATAAACGTGAAGGTCAAATTTCAGCTCTGAACTATGTGTATGAATATTTTTTGGGTGCTTCAAATATCAACAGAGCTTGTAGAAAAAGAATTATGGAATGTTGCTCTGTCTCCATTACACACCCACTTATATGGAAATAACAAATGAGTAATTTTTAAGAACTGGGTTTTCATACACACTAGAAAAAATTGCTTTGAACATTAATTTCCCTGACACACACAAGGCAGTCTCAAAACCTCAAACAGCATTTATGAGACCATCGTATTTCTTAAGCTGCAAGTGAACCAGATCTCCACTTTGATATAATCACAGACACTCAGGTTTCAGTCATGCTTGAATACAACACAACTTGCCACACAGATCCCCCCCACCCCTGCCCCACCAAACACAGCCAAAAACCAACCAAAAGAAACAAACCCCAGCAGTCAGTGGCTTCACATTCAGTTCCTTAAAAAAGAATGGTTGTATCCTTTTAGATCATAATTAGAGTGCGCTAACTTCTGAATGTAATTATCCATTGCCATGTAAGTAAGCAACTTTCAATTTTTAATCTATGTTAACAAAATTACTTACTCTGCCAGCTCATAACGAAACCTCCAGTTCCTGCTGTTATCAGTCACCACAAATTCTTGAAGTTGGTAAAGATACTCTCGCCTTTTGTCTGCATGAAGTAGCTGAAGGGAAAACATTACTGGTATAGAACTGGGAAGATTCAACACTTGCAGTTCTCTGGCACATTGCTCTATTCACAACTATGGGCGTTTGCCTACTCAAAAGTAAGTCATCTTTTGCAAGATGCTTACTAAACACTGGGCACAAGTGAGTGCCTGGACACACAAGACTGATGTCAAAAATGTATGTTAAGTCAGCACTTTTGCAAGGATACCCAGCCAAGCACCATCTCCAGGCAAAATGCTGAGCAATCAAAAATGAAGTATTTGCATTTATTATGCAGCAGCACACTAGGGTCTGTTCTCTCCCAGCCCCAAACAGAAATTGTTTACAGTCTGACTTTCCAACTAGACTGCACAAAATACTACTTCCTTTGTAACAGCTAGGAACATTTACAACCACATTCACAAAGGGGTTTCAGTTTTGGTGCTTTGTTGGGGTATGAGACCAAAGAGAATTGAGGAACCTTAAAAATAAGCAAGACAAACAAAATGGTAGTACTGCACAAAACTAAACATGCAATTATTTATTTACACCTGCGATTTTGATTAAAGAGTCAATACAGTGGAGTCAGAAAAAATATTCTTCAGAAATTAAATTACACTTTCCTACCTTTAGAAAGTCATACAGATGTTTAAGGACACCAATACGCACTTCATCCAGATCTTTCAAAAATCCATTGAAAATTGGCACCAGATCAGCAGCTGTCAGCTGATCCCCCAGAATAACTGCCAGTTCATGTATGGAGAAAGCTAGCGTCCGACGGACCTTCCACTGCAAAGAGTTTAACAACTAGATTAGGCATTGTAACTAAAATAACAAAGCTTTTAAACTACACCCACATAAGAGCTCAGAGAGCAGAAGAGACAGGATTAGATACAACAGAAAATGTTAATCATATTTATAGAGTCTGATTTACATCTTGAATTTTGTATTTTTAGTGCACGTTCAATAATCTCCTTTATATATTTGATGTTGTAACTTCAGTGCAACAAACTGAACAGAAACACTTCAAATTTATCATTAAAAAACTTTTTCAGTTTTTACCTGTACATCAGAGGCCAGCGTCTCATATGTATCTTTCAGGCAGTGCCAGTTCTGCCTGCCCAGTGTCAAGGCCACCCCTGGAAGACTGTACGCACAGTGTTTGGCTATTTCAGTATCAACAGTCTGGGCTCGAGCTGGGTCAGTCATTGACAAGTACTGGTCTAATAGAGGTTGAGGTATGATATCCTATAGATAGAGACAGTACATCAGCAACACAGACTCTAATGTTAAAGATCAGAAAAAAATATACACCTGATGCGCTACAGTAGCCTCCTGCTGTCAACAAGAGACTTGTTTTGCCCTGGCAGCAATACACAAGCAGCAGCAAGACAATCCTTTTGCGGTCTAGCTTTACAAAGTGCAAGTGACCCCACAGCTATTTGTCCTCCCATTAGGAGAGAGTGGTCAGCAACAAACAGTTGTTTTTACTTTACCAATACGTTGCATCAAACTGCTCTGGAGCTTTCTTCTTTGCTGAAGGCACACAGTAAATCCAGTGACAACACAGTATAGACAGGGCCTACCTTGGTTGCACAAGTCACCTCTAAGATGCCAAAAAGGCAAAATGCCCAAAGCATTTCTTTACATTCTGCAACTGATCAATCACAAAAGCTATCACTGTATTAAGGGTAAGATGAACTATATCCAGTACTCCACTAATGCTATTTTAAATCACCTGTAATTTTGACTTGTCATCTTCAAAGGGTGGATTAGTTTCTTGCTCTTTCTTCAAAAATACAGTGGTTCCTCTGTGTTGCTCCTCTGAGTCCTGTAGTGAAATTAAACTCAACTTACTGCTGTTTGGGATATTTTAAAGCATCACACTACTGAACAACACAATTCAGATACAGAACAGCCTTTTTACAGGCAAAGCCTTATTCAGGGGTTTTATACAAGTACAAAAAGACAACACAGTTGTAGACGACAGCAAACATGATTTAAGACCACAGGAGCAACAAGGGGAACAGTACTTAGATTTACTTCTAAAAAAAGCAACCTAGTTTAACACAATAAACTCAGCATTCATACAGATTTTGGTTACTTTTACTATATACTTAAATAGTTTTTATTCTTGTCATGAATTTAATTAAACAAGACAACTGAGCAGTTGCTCCAAGTCAGTCAATACTATGATAAAAGCTTTACTGCTGAAAACTCACAAGCCTATCAAATGATGAAGTATACACCTTTCCCCAAATACCAACAAAAACCCCCCCACTTTAAAAGAATTACAAAGTTTAAAAGACCAAAAAGTTCCAAATTTCACCCAGTATTTTATGGTTTTGTTCACAAAGGTTTCACATGTAATTTTTGCTCATATGTAAGGAGTTTTACTTTGCATTTCACAGTTAGGTCCAGCAACATACTATGCTAACAATTCTTTCCACTCCTATTTGTATATTATAATCGAGAAATAGTAACCAGGAACTGTGTATGTGTCACCACCTGATTCAGCCTTATGTCTGTAGATAAAAGACTAAAATTAGATTCATTACAGGAAGAGGTGAAACTGTGCTTGGTACATTTTGTCTGGAAAAACCTGAGAGACTACTGTAAAACTTAACTGTTGGGTAATTTGTGTGGAAACAGAAATAACAGCCCTCACTAACTTTTCTTTGCCTCTTTATAATTAAGTAGTATCTGATAGTTATGATGTAGCAATGTTCAAAGGCCTTAGATCAGAAGTGGGTCAATTATCCCAGGGGCTACATGGACACACAGTACTTCAGCTAGTAAGGATTCATTTCAGACATGGAGCACAATGTATACTTACTGTGCTTTTCAGCACACTGGTGGTAGATTGGTCACTGATGCTCTCCTGGGAGACAGGGGATGAAAGCGTGTCTTCCTCCAGCTGGCTGCAAGTAGCATCTGAAACAGCTGTTTCTTTGTTCTGAAGGTTGCCACTTATTTCTTCCATCTTTTTGGTCTCATACTCGCCACCAGAATCAAACTGTGCAGCTCTGAGAGCAGCAGACAGCACTTGGACCTGAGCTGTATGAAGCAAAAGAAAACTATTTAGTCTGCCTTCTGCACTTAAAAGCATTACACTTGTAATTAGTTTATCTGAAAAGATTTTTTAAAAGCCCAGTATGAACTACACCGAAAGGTTATATTAGCAAAACATTTGCTCTTCAAAAGGAAAAGCATACTTTTAAGGTGAAGAATATTGGAATACTTTGAAAATAAGGGGTACAGAGAACCTTAAAAGGCAGAAGAATGGATGATAGGCATATTATGAGTGTTTTAGCAGTTACAACAGAAGGAAAACAGAAACTAACATCCACATCTCCTTATTCTGAGAAAGGAAGCAAGACTGTCCAGTTGAAGTGAATGATATAATGAAATGGGGAAGTGGGGGGTGGAAGTCTCCTACATTTATTTTCTCCTGTGCCTCTCCACACCCCTCATTTCTCACTGTACAACTGTCAAACTAACGTCACTCCAGTGCTACATAATTTTTTCCTCTTACTCTGCCTTTTCTTTCTGAAACTCATTTACACTTTTTTCTCCCTTCACTCATCCATTTAAATTCCCATTTTCTCCTTTACTGCTTCAAGCTTTGATTTTGTCACCTCTTCCTCTTTTAAATCTTTCCTTTTCTTTCTGATCCTTTGCCTCTCACACTTGGAAGAGGTTTTTATTTTCCTAGTACCTTTCTGAATGGCGAGGGGGAGCAACCTAGTCCCATCACCTCACGAATAGTAAGCCAATTTAAACGTAGACAAGGGTTTTGTAAAGGAGAAAATCTGCTCAGAGAAAACATGATTTTACTGTTATAGAGACTCACCTTGAACATCTGGATCATCTATGTGCTCCTGTAAGCTTTCTAGAACTTTTTTAATTTCACTACTAGCAACACAGTTATTACATGGCACAGAGCAGCTATCTTTGTGCTTTTCAGTCTTGAATTGCAGCAACTCCAGATCCTGACTTATATCAGGCAGAGGAGGGCGCCAGTATAGAAAGGTATTAAATACATCCTCAGCAGACTGTAGCCTTGAGTTCGTTCCAGGAAAACTGCTGTCCTTCATGACTTCTATGACACCAGAAGCAAGTTTGTCACCCTGAGACAATCGAGACATATCTTCTCCAGGATTGGTACAACAACCTGAACCTTCTTCCTGTGTATCTTCATTCAGGGTCTCAACTGAGAGCTTTGTATTAACTTCAGCTGAAGCCTCCTCAGTCGATGATTCTGGTTTGATTTCCATTGGTTGTTCTGAACTGGTAAGACACATACAGTTACCCAAATAATACTTAAAGTACTCAGTAACAATATGCTTCAGTAAAATACTTCACAGAAGACAGCATAACCTACAGAAGCTTATTTTCTCTGCAGAAAGATAGAACTGATGTTACCACTACGCTTACCCTCCTGTGAAGCAAAGTGAATTTTGCAATAAAGCAGCTATATTCAAACAGACACACGCATGATCTCATGCTTCATTCCTTCTCTGAATCTATATTGTCAAGTTGAGATCTTTAGCCCTGAAGAGCAGCAAAGAGAAATGTCTTCTTTCTCCCTTCCATGACACCTTATCTTTCCTATGACTTTACCTGGACAATGTGGCATTTGTACTGGAGGATGTTAACGTTACATTGCTGCTTGGCTGAGGGGAACTGGAATTCACATCTTGCACTGATGGTCGGATACTCAGCGTCCCATCTTCTCGAATGTAAAGACCAGCACTTGAAGGGTTTGCAAAGGTAGAAATGAACGGGCCAAGAGATTGAAAAGCAGCCTGACGAACCTGTGATAGTATGAAGACAAGTCAGGATTCATGCAACACCTACACAAAGAGTTAATGCTACAAAATAAAAACATGGTTCAATTCTTTAGTAAAAGCCAGTTGATTCTTGCTGTAATACCTTCATTTAATGCTAAACATAACCAACTATGAGTTATCAAATAAGTGACACCAAAGGAAAGGGTATTAGAATATTAAGCATGTATCTACAATCATAGTAAGGAAACCTCTAAAAAGTTATAAATTTGAAGGACATCACTACTTCCAACACAAACAGCCTATTCTCAGAAGAGTGTTTACACTTATTAAACAAAAAAGGTCAATAGAAATTCTAAGTAGTAAGAGAGAGGAAAAAAATAAGATACTATCTTGTTTTAGAAGATTAGATTTTAATAGATTAGACTCTAAATCCACCAAATTTGGTTTGGAGAAGTTCTACAGTGTACTCCTGACTTGCCCATTATTTGTGTATGATCTGCCTGGGAAGATGAATCAATTACAGAGCAAGTTACTTACCCATCTGCACGTGTCACTAATAAGACTGATAAACAATGGGGATAGTTTGGTTCTTCGAACTTCTGGGGATGTGGTGTAAGACACTGCCATAAAGCACTCAGCACAAGCTTTTCTCATTCCCCAAACACTATCAGAACAGAGTTCAAAGAACTTGGGAATCTGCCAAAAATAAGCAAAATGAAATAAACAAAGATTGAAGAAATTTACTATCAAGGTACTTGTTTGGAAACCAGAGACAATGACAACTCAAGAGAGAATAAAATGAGTGAAGAATATAGAAGAAAGGGACAGGTTAAAAACATACAATAATGGAAACAATTGGAAAAACTATCTGCCTGCCATTCACTTCATTAGGATTTTATGCATAACTATTTGCAATAGGAAAAAAAAATGAAATAAATGGCCTATTTTTCCTGAAATTGTAACTTGACTGATCACCTGATTCACAGGAAAAAGTCACTAGTGCTAAAGAGTGTGTGTGTATATACACATACGCTGTCAACTCCACCTTAAAAATCTTTTGCAAAACAAGAACTGTTTCTACTCATTCACAGTTTTGCTATATAATTGCAACCAACATCTTGCCTAAATCCATTTAAAAAATGCATGCACATTGATTAAGTTACAGAGAAGATAATAAAAGAACTCTTTATTAAGCCTTCTGAACTGAGAAATACAAGTGTTGTGAATGGATTTTGAATTTTACATACCAGCAGTCTTTCTGTGGCTTCTTGCCCAACTGCATTACAAATGTCACCAAAATTAGCTGCACAAATCTAAGAAATAAAGAGAGACATTAATAACATTGTCTCTTTCAAGTGCATTAGTTCTATTATCAACTTCACCATGCATTATTTATCCCATGTAAGAACTGCAGGCTTGACTATTCAAATTTCAGCCACGTAACTACATCCTGTAATATTAACTCATCCTGAACAAAGACTCATTACAGCAGGCTTCCCTCAGCCACAAGCTTTAGAAGAAATCAATAGTAATAAAGGTTTCTGCATGAAGAGCATCATCTACTTCAGTAATCGTTAAAAGGGACTAATAAACCTACTTGAAAGTTTAAATTCCTTTGAACAGCAGCTGTCAAAACTGAAGCAGACTAAAATATGATACTAGGGTCAGGACTTAGGTGTACTGACAGAAGCATCCCTGCTATGACTGAGACTGGCTTAAGTACTTTGCTGAAGCAAAGTTTAATCAAGGTCTCAACTTAGTGCCATTTCCAGTACATTACAAATGCTGTAATTAAGACAAAACAGACTTTCCCTCACATTGGAAAAATAGGACTGTGTTAAGCTTATTTTGAAGGCTA
>VZTU01011186.1:0-13337 GCA_013400835.1 Zapornia atra
AGGTCTTTTCCAACCGAGTGATTGTGTGATTCTGTAAACTTCCCCTGACACAACTTCAGACTGTTACCCATTTTCCTGTTCCTAGCACCAGGGAGAAGAGATCGACCCTCACCTCACTACTACAACCTTTTAACTGTAGAGAGTGATAAGGTCTCCTCTCAGTCTCCTTTACTCTAGATTAAACAATTCCAGCTCCCTCAGCCACTCCTCATAAGACCTGTCTTCTAAACCCTTCACCAGCTTTGTAGCCCTTCTCTGGACGTGCTCAAGCATCTCAATGTCCTCTTGTAGTGAGTGACCCAAACCTGAGTCCAGAAGAAGGACTGCTTCCCTACTCCTGCTGGCAATACTGTTCCTGATGCAGGCCAGGATGCCATTGGCCACCTGGGCACACTGCTGGCTCATATTCAGCTGGCTGTTGATTAACACCCCTAGGACTCCCTCCTCAAGACAGCTATAGAGCTACTCCTCTCCAAGCCTGTAACTTTGCATGGGATTGTTGTGACCCAAGTGAAGGATGCGGCACTTGGACTTGTTGAACCTCATGCAATTGGCCTCAGCCTATCAGTCCAGCCTGTCTGGGTCCCTCTGTAGAGCCTGTTTACCCTCTAGAAGATCAACATTCCCACCAATCTTAGTATCATATGCAAATTTACTGAGGATGCACTTGACTCCCTCCTCCATGTCTACTGATAAACATGCAATACCACAAAAGTTAAGTAAATTAAGACACCAAAACATAAATTCATTTTTTTATGAACTCTCTTGAAATTCTTTTTGTAGAGACCAGATATAACTTTAAATATCAATGAACAGAGCCTGGTAAAGGCAGCACATACCTTGTATTGAGCATTGTGTGTCAAAGCAATGGATACAGAAGAAAAAGAGGAAGAAAAGCCTGCTGAATCCAGAATTTGGATAATTCCTTCACAAATAGTTGAAAATCAACTCTGTATGCGTCAAAATACACCCTGTTTTCTTTTGGTGGATTTTGGGTTTGTCGGAGTGGGGTTTTTGGGTTCAAAGAATTGTGCTTTGGATAGCACAATGGAAAAGTGAAGTGCTTATTGGAAATTCTTATCTGATTAAAATAGCAATGAAAAAGAAAATGGCTTTGTATTTCCTTTGCAAACTGAACAAGATAAGCTCAAACTTTGGCCCGATGAACCATTCTTCTACAGTTAATAATTTTAAAATGTATTAATACTTAATATCACCTCTACTTTTAAAAGTAATCCAAGAGTCTCTTACGTCTTAAATCCTACAAAACCCTTTAATCAAGAGCAGTACAAAAACCTGTAAGTGAAGTAAAACAGAATAGCTTGCTTTTATTTCCAATACTTACATTTCATAGTCACAAATATGTCCTGGAAAAATAAACTGAAATAATAAACTAAATAATCCATATCAACAATTAGAAGTAGATGCTCACTGCTGACAGAGAAATACTTAACTTTCAGAATATAATCCCTAATTTAAAAAAAAAAAAAAAGGGCCCAATGTCTAAATAACAATAAAATTTAACTTTGTATACTGTTTTATTTGTGTCATAGTGATTTTCCATTAAGCAAATCACTCCCCCTCTACCCTGCACTGGTCAGGCCCCACCTGGAGTACTGTGTCCAGTTCTGGGCTCCCTGGTATAAAAAAGACAGGGATCTCCTGGAGAGAGTCCAGAGGAGGGCTACAAAGATGATTAAGGGCCTGGAGCATCTCCCATATGAGGAAAGACTGAATGAACTGGGTCTGTTCAGCCTTGAGAAAAGAAAGCTCAGAGGGGATCTTATTAATGTTTATAAACATCTGTAGTGTGGGACACAGGGGGAAATGGTCAGCCTCTTTTCAATGGTCTGTGGAGATAGGACAAGGGGCAATGGCTGCAAGCTGGAGCACAGGAAGTTCCGCACCAATATGTGGAAGAACTTTTTCACAGTGAGGGTGACAGAGCACTGGAATAGGCTGCCCAGGGAGGTGGTGGAGTCTCCAAATCTGGAGATATTCAAGACCCGCCTGGACACCTATCTGTGTAATATGAGCTAGGGAGCCTGCTTTGGCAGAAGGGTTGGACCCAAAAATCTCTTGAGGTCCCTTCCAACCCCTACAATTTTGTGATTCTCTGAAAACAAGGAGACAGAAAACTGGAAGAAATATAACAAGCTCTTGCCATGTGACGTATAAATCACTGCACTAATCGTAACTGTAAATCAGCAATCAGCTGAAAACTTATTGCTGATGGAACAAAATCTTTGCATACCATGTCAAACCTGCAAAGTATATAAGGGACAAATGACAAGCTGACGGTTCACTTCTGGAAAACCTTTCTCCACAACACCAGTCTCCATTTTGAATGAAGTCTTACCACTCCTCCCACCAACACAGAGTATGTGCTGAACCGTAAATTGCTAGCTGCATCCTCCTGCAATTTTCTATTAAAAGTCTCAATATAGCTCTGAACTTATTTTTCTTTGAGAACTAAATTCTAGACTATTTTAGGGAATGTCTAAACATACTCCAGCTGAGAGCAGGTGAAAAGAAACTCATCTGCCTTTGTTGCTACAAAGAGCACCAGGTAACTGAGTCATCAAGAGAATATGGCTTTCCTTAAAGAAATGGGAGATAAGAGGGGTAAGTTAAAAAGAGTCAGAAGACTTCAGCCCCTCTTTGTGCCTTGGGAAGTGTTCTAGTGTGGGACCTCAGAAGGAAGAACAACAGAACTGACTTCTGTAAGGTTTTTGCTTGCCATTTTTGGTATTGGTGACTTTTGAGGTAGAGGAAAAGCTTTCACAAAGTGTGAGCTGTCTGGAGGTCATGTTTACAGAAGCAGCAGCTCAGAGCCTTGATGGGGAACTGCAGGCAATGGGGAGTCTTAAGATGTGATGCCCCAAAACAGGGAGTGCCCTTAACAGTACATCTATAACTGTCAGACACACTGAAAAGTGGGTGTGTTTGTGGAGGATGCAGAAGAGGACTTTATCCTTCAGGCATAGGATACCGGAAATGATAAAGCAATACTTTGTCCTCAGTGTCATGCATATTGCTTTTCCAAAACACAAGAACCATCACAGTACTCACTCCTTGCTCTCTTTCCTCTACCAAAGTCTCAAAGCAGCTACAGGTGTCGTGCAGCCATGAGCAGCAAAAGCCAAGCTTCTCTGTACACAGACCATGCTTTGGACACAGGGAAGCTGGAGTTCAAAATGCCTCAGGCAGAGGAAGCAACTCAGTTTGGATTTCTCTTATCTCTAGCAACAGAGGGCAAAAGAAAGGCAGTCTGCAAACACCATCTCCTTCTCCAGCAATTTGTAAATCTAGCACATCTGTCCCATGCTTTATTTATGAGTGAATGAAAAACAATTGGATTTGTGTCAACTGTAATATCTAAATGCTGAAAGGAATGACAGATTTCAATTTTTTCGTTTTGGCCATACAAATACACAGTACACACTTTACTTTCAGTGTGAGTCAAAATACACTGGCTTTCTTTCCAGAATTAAAATTAAACCAGATGGATACAAATGAATGCTTTGTGCCCTGCTGGCTTTCATTGTTTGAAATAATGCAGCCCAGTGTCCACCTCAGGTGTGATGATAACGGAAAAGTAATGCTGCCACCTTTCCTCTTCCTTTTGATGGCTTGGACTCTAAGACCAATACTGTGTTAGCTATATTTCTCATGTTTCCAATGTTTTTACAAATATAGCAGTAGAGGTATAGATAACAACTTTAAAAGCAAATCTTCTATCTTGTCTGTGGGGTGAAGTCAAGCTATACACTAAAGATGGGAATTATATTGTATGCAAGGTTTTTCTACAGAAGAGATTAGAGGTGAATAATTTTTTTCATGTATCATACTCCCTCCTTTACCCCATGAATAGCTCCCACAAACAGGAGAGTTCAGAAAATGCCAAGAGATGAGGAGTTCAGCTGAACACTCTAGTAACTGATAAGAATGCATCAGCAGTAGCTAATATGTGATTTCTGCTTTAGAGGTTTTAATTGAAATACAAGTCTTCTGCTGTTCAGGTAGTAATTCTTTAATAAATCTATGCATAGAAGCAATTAGTAATAATTTTATTTTATTGCAGCTGTCAACTAGTGGCAGTAGAAAAACTAAGTGGGATGATGGTGTCTTGGATTTTTTTTTTCCTTTAACAAACAGGCAATCAGAAAAAAGTAACATAAAGCTTTTGGAGGAGGATCAATATGCTCTTGATCTTGATCAAGACAACACCACAAAGTTCTCCCTGAGAAAATTGCAAGATTAAACAGATAACACCCTTTGCATAATAGGATTTTGAAATAATGGCCTGTTAACTGAGATAGTATTAGAAGGTAAATCCAAGGAGGTTATTTGTCATCTGCGTTAAGTAAAATGTAATTCCTAATGTTGGATCTTATAGGAAATAGCCAGTATAGTAACTGTGATTAATGGTATTTAAATTCCTCATTTAATTTTTCAACAATTAAGAAAACTATATTTACAACTTCCCTAAGGTACAGATTTGTATTAAGCATAAAATATAGCTTATATTCAGGAATCACATTAATTCCTACAAACTGGCTACCTTTCGGTATGTAGAAAAGCTATCGCCAAACAAAAATCAAGTGAAATAATCACCACTTGATTTAATGCTCTTAAAATAGACTTTTCATTTCTTCTGTCACATGTCTCTAATGCTAAATTGATGGGTTTTGATGAAAGATACAGAAATAAAATATGTATAAATTGTATAATTGAATCTTTCTTTCTGCTGAATTAGTTATGCTCATGTGTTGCACTTCAGGTTCACTTGCACCTTTCAAATGAGACTGTAATATAGCAATTATGTGAAAAGCCACTGCACCTATCTTCCTTTTGTTTGTTCCACTCCATTGCTTAGGCTGATGTCTTACATTACATGGACACCTACCCACCCATGTAAGCCCTAGAACTCTGTTGGCAGTGTAACCTGAACTGCTATCAGGATACCTACACCAGCAAGGAACCAAACTACACGTGAGTTGCAGACTTAACTCTATGGTAGACAGTGATGAACTGTACTATTAGTAGACACCCAAAAGTGTGTCTACACCCACCACCACTGGGTATGCACACAACAGATATTAGAGCTCAGCATTCCTTCATTCCTGCCCCAACAGCACCCTGTATCCCACCCTCCTGCTGAGTCTCAGCTCCTGTCAAGGCAGGAAGACACACAGCCAGGGTGGAGCATTTTAACTATAGTACAGGCTTTTATTTTTTTTTAACTATAGTACAGGTAAATGATCATCTGGAAAATACCCAGTATATAACAGTGAGTAGTGGGTTTTCATTTTATTTCTTGTGATATTTACTGAAGTTCTTCAATGAGGGCACTGTTTAATACAGAAGAAATACATTGTTGCCACATGAAGCTTCCTATTTTACTTTGTGAAATTTTCTCTCCATGGAAATGTACACTGATACTCCTAAAACCCTGCCAACCTGTTGATCTTTTCCACTCTTGTTGTATGACTCCTTTGAGTGACCAAGAAGCACTCCAATATTTTGATCTATTCTTTACGAGTGACACAGATGCTGTTAATTTGTGTACAGCTGAGTCTCTAAGATTTTTTTTCTGCACCTTCTTGCAGTTCTATTCACTAATTGCTTACAAAATTAAAATGTTCAGCCATTATGTAGCAAAAAATTCACCCTATTTCCTGGCATATCCTTTCTCTTACAGACTTTCAAGTATCTCTACAAATGCCATTTAGACTCTGCTCTAGCTTCCTTCTCCAGCTCCTAAAGAATTCTGCAGTCAATGCTGACCCTGCATGGAGTTAGCAGCTGACTTGCACTCAGAAATCTACCTAAGCATGTAAGATCCATTTTAGTTGCTGAAAATAATGTTTTTCTATAGGATAATCGTTACAATATAATGAACCTAATGTTTCTCATGGCTCAGTTCTATCTCAAAGCAGTAATAGATTTGTGGAAGAAAATTACTGGAATCTTCTGCTTTCTTCTTTTAATGAAGTATGTACCCTGCATTAAATAATGAAAAGAAAAAGAGATACTGTTATGTCCAGATAATATTCCTTTAGATTATGGAACTTATCTGTATTTCATACTTCTAATAATATTTGAAAATAGTATTTCTAAGTTTGGTGGGCTTTTTTGTTTGGTTGATTTGTTTTATTGGGGATTTTGTGGGGCTTTTCTTTGGGTTTTTTTTGGGTTTTTTCCTTTTTTCAATTCCAAGACATGCACAGAAAACTGCTTTTTTTTTCCTGACCTGTTAAGTTCATTAGCTGTAACAATGCCATTCTGTCTTGGTGTCAGATGGCGCAGCATTAATTATTACAGAAAATACATAAAACAGTGATACTCATATCCTAATGGACAGGAGAGTTAGCCATTAATTTTAAGAAGGTTACAGCAAGGAATCCTAGGTTGAACATAGAAAATGAGATGAGATTTTAATGGCTACACATCATTAACTACTTTAAGGTGTATTTCAAACTCATAGAGCCATCACATTTTGTGCCCACTGCTCAAATGAAATAGAGGGCCAGAACTTGCTAAATAATGCATTTAACGATTTATTTATAGAAATGCAAATAACTGCAAAGGATTGAAATAGATGCTCTGATATCTAATCCAGGGTTTATTTAAGAAATGTTTAGGTTACATAAATTTTCAGTGTTTTAAACTTACTTTCTATAGCTTTAACTAATGTACTGAGACTAATGATAACCAGTTTCACAGTACTGTAAAGAGGTATATTTTCTTTATCTGGTGCTTCACTTCAATAATACCTGTTAAACACACAAGTAACAATTCTATTAATGTATTTTAAAGATAATATGATGATAATGTTAGGCTTTTCAAAATAAATAATAAATTGATTATATTTGCTTGAGCCTCCACCTGGATTGAGTATCAAGTCACCAGTCACCTTGAAACTTCCCAGTAATTTTACTTCTGTTTAGACACTACACTTTTTACTTAACTGATGAAATTTCTGTTAAAGATAAATTTCAACCGGTTGAAGTGCCAGCAACATGTCTGAAGATGAGAATTTGAAGATCACACAAGATTAATGCAATCAGAAAGAATATCATGTCTGTAGTCCTCTGTTAATGTTATCATTTGCGCCCGTCAGCATAGCAACAATCAAAAATTCTATTTTCTTATTTTTGACCTTTAATCATTCACATTTTCATAATAGGTATTTTCTTAATAGATTTTTTTTTTTTTAAATTATACAATTCTGGTCATAGTCACAGGACTGAATTTAGTTTGTACTTTCCGCAAATGCCTATATTTTATACAGATAGTGTCACATTACACCATGCTTCTGTGTTAAAGACATTCTGGGCTATTAAGCATGTATTTCTTTGTACTAGAGATGAGGAGGACAAGGATTGTGTCACACATAACTACCTCTCAGCCGAAAACAAATACTTTATTCTAAACTATTTTCTTAATCATTAAAATTCTGGATGTTTTTGTTCTCACAGTCATCCATAAGAACTTAAAAATGTGTATTATCTGAAGTGCACCTCTACTATAGTTTTAATTCACTCCCATGACCAGACTTGTTCTTAAATTCACCCTCATTAACACCCAAAACCATGGCTTATACTGTTTTCTACCTGACCTAGCTGGCTCCCAAAGGAACGAACGCCTACGTG
This sequence comes from Zapornia atra, assembly GCA_013400835.1. NCBI lineage: Eukaryota > Metazoa > Chordata > Aves > Gruiformes > Rallidae > Zapornia > Zapornia atra. The sequence goes on from VZTU01011186.1 coordinate 7,659, forward strand.
CTACTCCCATCCCTACTGGTCATCCCACAATGAGGAAATCGCTAAAACCTTTATGTGCTAACAGGTATCCACTGATTTTCCTCTAATCCTCCAAATCTCAGAAAAACAAAAGGTCATCCTACAACTTATTCCAAAGGAAATGGCAAGATTGGATTCTTGCTTAGGATGCCAGTGTACAGTCTGAGAGGTTTCTGGGCCCAACAGAGGTGAGTACAGCACCCATATAAATATTGCACAATATTTTTAAGGCAATTTCTAATACAAAGTATTTAAATGCAAAATTACCTGTGAACTTGTCAACACAAGAGAGAAGACATTTTAAACTTTAAGAACATTCAGCTGTAGGAATGAGCTTCAGAACTGTTTCCAGCAGCACCCATTTATCACATCTGCCTGTGTGGTGCTGAACAAGCAGCACTGGTCAGACAGCTTTTCTGAAGGACCCCCTGAGAGCAGATAGGATTTGTAAAAAGAATAAAGCCATCATTTAGCTATGACATTAACGAACACCTGAGCACCATCTTTCCCAAAACTTACTGATGAATGCTCCTAAAGAAAGCAAGTTGTTTACACATTCTCAACTAAAACTCCTAAGTCATGAGATAGTATATGAAAACAAAATGTCACATCATGACTTCAGTTTTTACGTTTATAGGCAGTTATAAGGTGTCAGTCAACTGAAATCTCTATGGCCTATTTCCATTAAAAACATTTTCAATTGGACTGTGCCAAATATTCAAGAAAAAGCAATCATTTCCAGTAAAACTGAGCAGTGAGTAACGTTGCTCTCTCAAAATGAAGAATGGCAAAAAGAAAAATTAAATAATTAATTTTAGGGTTTTTTTCTACACGTATCCAGTTTTCCCAATTTTATTAGGAGTTCAGGTAGTGATGCAGTAAAAAAGAGTAGTTTATCTTAGCAGGGTCATTTGAAGTTCATCTATTCACAAGTTAAGCCCAATGGCACATATGACCAGAAAAGCACGTAGGTACAACATTCAAAATTGCTCTCTTGAATTGTCTGTCTTCAGTGACTATTGAATCCTGGGGATGCCTTTACTTAATAAAAGCTGTAGATTGAGGCCTTACATGTTTTGGGTATTGCAGATATGCAAAAGACCTTTGCAGAGATGACATTCATGCTTTACTCTGATTCAGAAAAAAGCATTGTTGTATCTAATTTCCCTATGAACATGTATTTTCTGGGTAAAAACTGACCAGACCAGGTCTTCTCAAAATTGATTGCCTTTTTTCCTTTTGAAATAAATCCAGAGAAGGCTCAGAGAAGAGAGAAGGAAGAGATGAAAAAAGATTTTATTGTTAAAATATCCTTCTAAGTGAGAAAATCAATGTTTATTTCCTTTCTGTGACTGGATTTTAACTCCAGTCTTCTATTTAGAAGACCACCATGATTTGTAAATACAAATTCCTCTGAGTATGGGATTTTCCCCCACTGCGTTTGCTGCAACTTTTGCAGAAAATAATGCATGAATCATTGAGCAAGAGAGAGCATGACTGCAGTTAATGACTCACTACAGGTGATGGGAGGATTCTGATGAAAGAGGATTATAAACAAAGAAACACATTTTATACTAAACCCAGACTTGCTCCCTCCTCATTTCTCTCCTAATACTGTGCTACCCAAAAGGATTTTGACAGATACCCTGGGATACTAAGAAGAGAAATTATAAGGAAAAATGCTCTCTCAGAACCTGAAATGGGATGCAGTTCTTAGGTGGATCTGCCAGCACCTTCCTTAAACTGAATATGTTTCAAACACCCAAAGGTCTTTTGATTTTTAATGTTAGGTTTCCATAGGGCCCCTGAAATAAGGTAACAATTGGAAAAGGCAATTTGGATCTCTTGTGTGATACTGGATCAAAATGAAAATGGTTTTGAACAAATCTCCCCGCAGCCAGGACATTGCTCCAGACTTGCTCTACATTCAGTGTTTTTAGTGGCTTTGTACAAGTGAATCATAGAATCACTGAATACTTTGAGTTGGAAGGGACCTCAGAGACCATCTAGTTCCAACCTCCCCTTGCATGGGCATGGACACCCTCACTAGACCAGGTTGTCCAAAGCCCCATTCAACCTGGCCTTAAATGCTTCCAGGGATGGGGCTTCCACAGCCTCTCTGGGCAACCTGCGCAGGGCCTCACCCAGCTCACAGTAAAGAATTTCTTCCTAGCATCTAATCTAAACCTGTCCTCTTTCAGCTTGAAACCATTATACCTTGTCCCATCACTGCACTCCCTGGTGAACAGTCTCTCTCCCACTTTCCTGTAGGACCCCTCCAGGTACTGGAAGGCTGTCATCAGGTCTCCCTGGAGCCTTCTCTTCTCCAGGTTGAATGCTCTTAAAGTTTAAAATGTAACCAAGATTTCTCATCACAATTTTAAACAGAAAAACAAAACCACCACTTTTTTATAAATGTGTTTTCCTGGAGTTTGCCAGCACAACAGTGCGAAAGGTTCTCTACCACTTCCAGAATTGCCATCTCACGTGCTCAAATGTCTTGCTCAGCAACACCCTTTGCACATCTTCCAGAAGGCATAATCTGCCTTCATTACCTGCTGTACCTGCAGTGTGTACTCCATACAGACAGAACAGTTATACCACCTGTCACACAGACACGTAAGATGTCCTAACACAGTCAATGCAATTTACTCCATGAAACTAAACAGGACAAAACAGCAATCTAATTATAGAGTGTAGCCCAAACCATCTGTATCATTGCCTCCTCATTTTATATTCTTTTTGACTGCAAGACACAAAGAAAATTAGCATTTCTTTTACAAGAAAATGTTGGTATATAGCAACATAAGACAGGAAGTAATATTTCCCAGTTAGATACTTTTCTGGGACCCAGATAGATAGGTAGATTGATCGATGGATAGGAGAAACATACTCCTATAGATGAGAGCAATAGAAGAACGCCAGATATTTTTCTCAGGTGTTTAGCTGAGTTTCTTCTAGGTAGAAGCAATCAGAAACTGGGTTTCATGTCAATCAAGTTACTGCCGTAAGAGACTGCAGTAGGGAAGCATTTGAGTGCTGAGATTTTGCATAATTTCCACCTATTTGCGTTGATCTGTACATGTTAAGAGCTTGAGATGCTGTCTATAGTAATTCAATCATCACAATTCACAACCTTTCATCTAGCCTGAACATTTTATGAGCTGGCTTTGGGATTATCTTATGCACTTGTGATTTCTTCTCTCTGCAAGGCAAATGAGAGTGCAAAATAAAGGAAAACTTTCACGAAAATTTATTCTACAAGACCTGCTGTTACTTCAGAAATGACAATAATTTTGCTCTGTAAAAAGAACACACTTTATCACTGGGTTGTTTTAACACCTGTGATATTCAAGACAATAATGGCTGTGGTGCTATTGGAATGCTGTGGTAATATTTGCAAAGTAATTCTGTGTCCAAGATTTCTGAAAAATATTGAATTGCTGTTGAAACAAATGAACTTAGAGGTGACTAACTGAAATGTAACTTTATGTGTTCTGCAAGTTACTAACATAGGCAGAGGCAAAGATAGGTTTGGGTTGTTTGTTTGTTTGTTCTTTAAATGGACACATGATATTTCTCTCAAACCTTGTGTGATGATATTACAAAATTATACTCTTTGCAACTTGAAAAGGAAATATTTCTTATACACACACACAAAAAAAAGTAAGCATCATGTTTTTTGACCAAGTTACTTACGTAGTACCCATCTCTTAAAAACTACATCCAGTCATTAACTGTCAATAAATTTACTAGTAAATTTCAATTGGTCAGAGCATCTACAGGCAGCACATTGACATCGACAGTATCAACAAATACTGGAGCAACAGAAGCACGTTCATATCCTTTTCTGTTAAGGAATGGACAGAAAGGCATGATTATGTTGAAATGTATTATTATCTGATAAATCAAGAAAGCAAGTGAATGTTAAATTATAACACAACTGATAGTGTCATTAACTACAACTAATGAGAATACTGATGGTTATACTGTCTGCTCCAACTATAAACAGCAGTGACATATGGTACAAATAATATAGCCACACGGTGTTTTCATTTCAATTCACAAAGCAACAAAATTAAGAATGTATGTGGTGGTGGGAAGACTGAATCAACTGTGGAAAGCATTCATTGAACAGCCTGAAGGGACAGACTCGTATACTTAGAGCAGGAAAAAAGAATGCTGCTAAACATGACTTCAGACAATACTCAGTGTTAACACAGAAAGACTGAAACACAGTCAGCAAATTTATGAGGGAAATTCTGACTCACAGAAACATACACTTCATCTTCTTGCCACTTTTCAACTAATTCAAGAAAATTAAGACCAAACCATCCAGAACCAGTGAATACATGAGAGAATTCTAATGTAGTTTTCTCCAGATTGCTAAATCTGAAATAGCCCATGACAAACACATGCATCAATACCTACCTTTCATGGTACATTTATCTCTGAGCAAAACCAGGCTTAATACATAGTTTAGAAAATATATATTAACAATTTCAAACATATCTTCTGGAGAGAATTTTGCAATTAAACTAGACATTATTAGTAGTATCTGCCCATTAATAAAACTCTACACACTGATGGGTGCTGAAACAGGCAGCAACTTTCTAAGTTAGTTTCTTCAAATCATTTTAGTTACCTCCAACCAGGTCATTAGATACAAAATAAGATTAAAACTGAAGATGGAAGGAATATGTGGAATCCAATACAAACCAGCAGGCTCTATATTGGGACCAGGTTTCTTCAGGACTTGGCCCAAAGAAATTTGAATGTTTTCAGGGACAGATACAACATGGCATTCTGAGCATCTGTGTCCAGTGCTTATCTGCTTTCTGTGTAAGAAATATCCATATATACCTCTGCTTTCTGATGCTAGAATGTATAGCTGTTAAAAATTCTCAATGTTAAAAGTCAGGTTGACGAGGCTCTGAGAACCTGGTCTAGTGGTGGGTGTCCCTGCCCATGTCAGCGGGGTTGAAACTAGATGATCTTTGAGGTCCCGTCCAACCTAAACCATTCTGTGATGCTGTGCTGTTTGGATATCATGAAGCCAGTAGTTATAAAATAAATTAATCTAAAATAAATCTGAAACTACATTTGTATGTCCATTCTCTTCAGAGTAGGGATTTTGCACATAGCACCTCCCAGTGACAGCAGAGGAATCCAGATGTGCAGCACCTTTCATGACTCTAAGAGATGCTTGCAGACTTCCATGTTTCAAACTTAGGAACTATTCTAGAGGCTTGAAGAGGTTTTGTTAAACAGGAAAATCTGATTTACTCTGACAGTTCTGTTTAGGTAGTCTTTCTGTTTAAACAAACATCACAGTCAAATTTTTATTATACATGTTTTAAACATGTTGCCTCAAATATTATGAAATGGCATTTAATTGTAGCTAGTGTCATTAAATAATTTATACTTAAGGAATTCAAAACCTAACTGCTTCATTCCTCAACTATAAAATTTAGCACTGTTTTCTTTATCATTACAGATGCTGCTCCAGACAGAGCTTATAACATGAATGTCTCCACTTTTAAAATATATTTGAATATAATAATAGTTCTTAAAAAGCAATATTTCTAGAACTATGGACAGAGCTAAGATTTCTGTTACAAAGAGACTTGAATAAACAGTTTATTTACAATATTCTTTTTA
>VZTU01011187.1:0-84356 GCA_013400835.1 Zapornia atra
CAGCACTCAAGGTGTGGCCTCTCATGGTTAATATTCTTACTTTCATAGGAGCAGACATTTAAAATGGATTAAAGAAGTGATAGAAAACCACAGAGGAACATGACAACCTAACTCGCTATTGGATATCATGCCTTAGCACAGAAGCACTTGCTAAATGGTTGTTCTGATGTTTATAGGTCATGGTGTGAAATAGCAGCAAAGGATGAGTTGGCAACTTCTGCCTAACAGCAAAAGGGATTGGTATGAACATTATAGGAAGCCTGTTACTGGAGTGAAACCTTATACTGCATCCTTGGGTCAGGGTTATTTTAGGAATGGATGGGAGATGTCCACTACATACATTGGAGGATGGCAGATGAGATGCTTCCAGCTGGTTGCATATTTTATGAAACAAGTCACAGCTCAGACTTTGCTTTGCACTTTCTCTTCTTGGTGATGGCCTGTGCCACTGCTGACCTAAGTCACTAAATAGGTACATCATCCAGACTGGGCTGTGAGAATGAACCAAGGAATATTTGTCCCTTTTTTGAACCCAGACTAGAAGAACATATTAGGAATGGCTGAGCAAGCATTAGCATGGGGCACACATGTTAATTCCCACTTATTAGGATGTCGTTTAGTTTAGTTAAGGGGCTGAGGCCCATGTAAGAGGCTGCTCGTTGTGTGGTCTGACACTGCTTGCTAGAGAAGGGAGATGCCTGCAACCTGGACTCCAGGTTGCAGCTTCCTGAGTCAGAAGCATCACAGGAGCCAGAGGGGCAAGAAAATGCATAAGCATGGTACTTGCATTCTGCATCAGAAAATCTCAAAAACACAGGGGCAAAAAATCCTTGGGATCTACCCTTTACATGACAAACACACCAAGAGAGGCCCTGAGGGCACCTGCAGCACAGAATATGGTACCCAACACAAGACAGTGAGAACAACCCTCCCAGCAACCTTTCTACGAGGTTCTGCAAACAAATGAAATTATCCAACTCCCCACGAGCCCAGGACTGCAGCCAAAAGGCATAAAATCTTATATTCCATTAAAGGAAAAAGATTTTTACGGCTGTAAAAAAACATGAGGTCAAGATGACCTGAAAGCCTGGAAGATATCAGCATCTTCCCAAAGCATTTTCTTCAGCTTCAAACTTTCTCTTAAGATTTTTCCATCTAGGCTATAGGTAATTTTGCAGATACTTTCTCTTACACTTGCTCATGCTATGGCCCTCCTCACCATCCTCACAGGTACAACGTTCTCAACAACTTGGTTCTTCAGTTATTGTTACTTCCTTTACTTTCATGACAAATACTAAACAAAGACTTCTTGCCACTCATTCAATCATTTTAAATCACTTTAACCAGGTTTATATACCAACATGGGCTTCTCTATTTTTAGCTGATAATCAAAACCGAGCTGGTTTTCTTACCTCTCACCTCAAACATAACTTTTCTAGTGATGTTTGCTTATCATTTTTGGTTTGGATCTAAAAGTTTGGATCCCACCTACAAGTTATTTGGTATGCCCTTGACGTATAAGTGAATCATGGACCTGGAAGACATGTTCAGTTCCTGGCTCTGTCCTTCTTGTAAGATTTTTGCTCTGCACTTCAGTTCCCACACAGTGTAGAGAAGAATAATCCTCTTTGCCCATTATTTTTGACAACTTATGTCAGCTATACCTGTTTAATCCATGTTTGGGGAACATCTCACGCAGCAAAGTGTCTTCAGACACTACCAGGACCTAAACAAAAAATTGCATTTTTGGGAAAATAAATTCCAGATTATCAGTGAGGAATTCCCAATGGTGTAAGCTATTCGAGTGCAGAAGTGTCTTCAGATATGTCAGAAATGTCTTCAGATATTCAGGTGCAGAAATGTCTGCAGCTTGGAAGGCCAATGGTATCCTGGGCTCCATCAGAAGAGGGGTGGCCAGTAGGGACAGGGAGGGGATTGTCCCTCTCTGCTCTGCCCTCCTGAGGCCCCAGCTGGAGTCCTGTGTCCAGATCTGGGGCCCCCAATACAAGAAAGATGTGGAACTGTTGGAGAGGGTTCAGAGGAGGCCACAAAGATGATTAGAGTGCTGTAGCACCTCCCCTACGAAGAGAGGCTGAGGGAGCTGGGCTGGTTCAGCCCAGAGAAGAGAAGGCTGCAGGGGGACCTCATGCAGCCTTCCAGTAGTTGAAGGGAGCTTATAAACAGGAGGGGAATCAACTTTTTAAAAGTGTAGACAATGGCAGAACAAGGGGGATGGATTAAAGCTAAAGGAAGGAAGGTTTAAATTAGATATTAGGAGGAAGTTTTTTACAGAGAGAGTGGTGAGGGGCTGGAATGGGCTGCCCAGAGAGGTGGTGGATGCCCCATCCTTGGAGGTGTTCAAGGCCAGGTTGGATGGGGCCCTGGGTAAACTTGTGTAGATCCAGGCCTGGAGGTTGGTGGCCCTGGCTGTGGCACGAGGGTTGGAACTGTGTGATCCTTGGGGTCCCTTCCAACCCATACCATTCTATGATATCTACCATAACTTCAGGTTATGGTACGTAAAATGCAGTAAAAAGTGGAGGCCTATCCTTGCTGTCGCATGGGGCTGGAGCAGAGGACACCAGACTCCTGAGGTTTTTTTGCTCTGAAATTCACTGGAGAAATCAAGATCCCCTGAGCAACAGAAAAAGGTATTGCTGATAGAAGTCTGGACATGCTGCAGATGTGCAAACATTTTTCATACCCTCACCAACTACTCAACAGGAACGGTTAGTAATTCTGAGCCTGGGGATATTTTGGGAGTACGTGTCTTTGTACTTTTTTTTTTCTTTTTTTGCTTACATAATTTTTCTTTCCACTCATAATCTGATCATCTTCATGTTCTGGGGAAAAAAAATAAAAAGAATGGGCCCTGGTGCAAACAATTATTGCCCCACACAGTCAAGATTGTTTTCATTTACTCCATTACAGTGCAGACAAATCGGAAAAGAGGTCTTAGTCATGAATCTAACACCACATGAAGGGAAATTCCTGGGGAGTGAATGAGCACGACAGTATCTCAATGTCTTTTTTTTGTCTTTTTTTTTCTTTTTTTCTTCTTTTTTTTTTTCTTTTTTCTGAGCACTCTACAAGTAAATGTCTGTTAATCCTTTTTTAATGATTTGTCATCGTTGTAGTCTGAAGTCAGCGCCTCACATGCAGCAATTCTCTGGGCAGAATTAGCGTGTATTGACTTTGCCTTTCCCGTGTCATGATGAGGTGTTATTACTGCTGGGAGTAGGAAAAGGACAAGATTTCACCACCACCCCACTCCTGCGTCAGTACTGGTAGGACATGGTTCAAAACCTCCTGATGCAGTGATTCCCTTTCAGCTTGACAGGTTCCTGATTGGGGTGGTTTAATGATCCCCACAAATTGTTCTGAGAAACACAGCAGGAAGTAAGTTGTCATTAGTGAAATGCAGATAGCCCAGTGCCCAACCTTTGTTCTTAATTTCTGCAGCTCAACTAGTGGAAAGACAGCAAAATGCCTTTACCCAGATCCTCTGAGGAAAGCTGAGGGCATGTTAATGAAGAAAACGTGAAAAATGGAGCTTCCTAAATATCTCTCTGTTTGAAATTATTAAGATGGAAATCGTATTCTGTGATTCTGTGATTCAGAGTACAAATACCACCGGAACCTCTTAGATACATGTTCCTCTGGTTTTGTATTTCATTAAAAGTGTGACCAGCAGGTTGAGAGAGGGGATTCTGTCCCTTGACTCCACTCTCAGAAGACCCCCTCCCTATAGTACTGCATCCAGCTCTGGGGTCAGGAAGAACAAGTCAAGGACATGGAGCTGTTAGAGTCCGGAGAAGACCATGAGGGTGCCTGGAGCACCTCGGCTCTGGAGACAGGCTGAGAGAATTGGGGTGGTTCAGCCTGGAGAATAGAAGGCTCTTGGGAGCATCCTTCCAGTACCTGAAGGGATCTTCAGAAAAGCTGGAGAGGAGCTGGCTACATGGGTACAGAGTGACAGGACAAGGGGTAATGGGTTTAAACTGAAAGAGGGGAGATTTGTATTAGATATGAGGAAAAAACTCTTCACCATAAGGGTGGTAAGATACTGGAAGATGATGAGGAACTTCTCTCTGCCCATGTAAACTGTGGCTGCCTCTGGATCCTTAGCAGGGTTCAAGGGCAGGTTGGATGGGGCTTTGGGCACCCTGGGCTAATGGACAGTGTCCCTGCCCATGGCAGGGGGTGGAACTAGATGGGCTTTGAGGTCCCTTCCCACCCAAACCATTCTATGATTCTATCCTTGCAACTTTAAACACTACCAGAAATTAACTAATTAGCACTACCTAACATATTGCATACACCTTTTGAACACCCCAGGGCCTTGATAGTGAAAAACAGCAGTTGCCATTTGCGAGTCTACTTGTAGTCAAAGAGCATGGACACCAACTAACTGAAAACATTATCTGGGGAGAAGGTGGACCCGTTTTCAAGATGGGAAAGAGAGGCATGGACAATACCTGAATCAGTCTGACCAAAAGCATCCTAGGGTTTGAGTCATGCTGGGCTCTCCTTGTAACCAAAGGGGAGACACTCCCGGGATGCGATTCACCTTCCTGGGAAACAGGTATCTAAAACAAATCAGATGAATTGTAAGCTAAAAGTCCCCACTTCTCATTACTGACAGTAAGGGGAGTCATGGGTGACTCCAGAAAGGAAAGTCATGGGTGACTTGATCACATATAGACATCAACGCAACATGCAGGTAAAGCCATGTGTGAGGAATCGCATCTTCCCTGGCTTTCTGAAGACCTGGCAGACATTTAGCTATTGCAGCAAAGCCTGGAGTTTGTTTCAAAATTACATTTTTGGGAAGGGTTAAGGGGAGAAGGAGAGAAGGGGAGAAGGGGAGAAGGGAAGAAAAGAAAAAGGAAAAGAAAAAAGGGAAAGGAAAAAGAGGAAAGAAGGCAAGGCAATGCAAAAAAANAAAGAAAAGAAAAGAAAAGAAAAGAAAAGAAAAGAAAAGAAAAGAAAAGAAAAGAAAAGAAAAGAAAAGAAAAGAAAAGAAAAGAAAAGAAAAGAAAAGAAAAGAAAAGAAAAGAAAAGAAAAGAAAAGAAAAGAAAAGAAAAGAAAAGAAAAGAAAAGAAAAGAAAAGAAAAGAAAAGAAAAGAAAAGAAAAGAAAAGAAAAGAAAAGAAAAGAAAAGAAAAGAAAAGAAAAGAAAAGAAAAGAAAAGAAAAGAAAAGAAAAGAGAAAAAAAAGAGCTGGGTACTCTGTTCTGAGGTCTGACTGCTTTATCTGACTCAGACCCTGTTATTTGTCATTTTTAAATCTCTGTAGCAACAGGAAGTCAATACATTGTGGACTACAGGATATGTAGCAACTTTCTGCTGCAATAGGATTGCCAGCCACAATGAAAACTCTGGGGGATCTATGGGAGATCAGGCTCATGCTTTGTGTACCAGGCATGCAGGCAATGTTAGTGCCTTCACATCCCACAATATGTTGGACAAAGCATGGAAGCTTGAAACATGACAAGTGGAAAACCTGACCCAAAATATCCTGCAATTTATCCTTTGTATTGCTTTTCCCACAGTTACTGCTGCACTTCTCAGTTCAAAACAGCCGTGAAGCAGCTGGACTGCTCCTGGCAGGAGGAATGGGAATCTGACAAATCCCCATGGATTCAAAACTTGGGACAAATGGTATCAGCTCCACAGAATGAACCCAAACCACACCCAGGTCTACCAGCACTATGAGCTGTGGGTTTTGGGAGAAAGTCAGTGGTAAGAAAATGGTATTATCATCTGGAGGTGGTTCACTGGCTTGTGTCTGGTGGTCTCAGGACATTTCAGTGGTGGTCAAAAGCCTCAAGAAAAGTCATCACTCCAGTGATGATCATCAGGGGCAGTTTGCATAAGCAAGGATAAGAACTGCTTAGGCCTGTACTGGTATCCTTATCTCAGAGACTGCTCTTTCCTTGTCAAGGGGAGGCTCCAGCAGACACAGCATGAAGAGACGAAGGAATTTGAAATGTCTCTAGATTGAAACTCCCCCTCACCCCACACACCCCCCGCCCCAAAGTTTGAAATGTCAGAGTGGTACCTTCAGCTGAAATAAGAAGGTGGAAAAGACTTTTCCTCACCCTGGTATAAGCTCTGTTCTTTGCTGGGATGGCCCTGGATGGGTTCAGACCAGGGTGGAGAACAATGCTCAAATGCTCCTTGATTTCTTATGCTACAGTTTCTAAGGACTCTATACCAAGCCCTACATTATGGGCACGCAAAAGAGTCAATTAACATAATCCTCTTTTATTACTGTTGGTTTCCTATGCTAGAGATGTCTTTGCCACAAATTTGTGGTCAAACTCCTTGGTAAACCTACGTTCCACTGTAACGGATCACAACTACCATGCCCGTCTTTCACAAGCCCCTGAAGCATTGGGGTTTGGTTCAGTAATTATTTACAGTCTTTAGTTCAGACACTCAGTTTTACTGTCAAATTTTCAGGCAAATGACTCAAAACTGGTTGACTACAACCATATTTAGGCTTTCTGAGAACTGTGATCTCATTCAAGGAAGTGTCAAGAAATTTTCTGTGTTAATGGAGAGCAGAGGTCCTTAGCACCTTTGAAATACCAGACTTGAGGTGTCTAAATATAGGTGTTAAAGCCTAATTTAAGAACACAGCGTAAAAATGTCAGTCTGGCAAATTCTGTGGTTTAACTTTTTTTCCCCTTGCATATCTACAGAGTGTAAAAGCCCTGGTGCAATGAAATACCAAATACTTGTGATTTTGAACCAAGCTGTGCATTTCAGCAGGGTTGAGGCATTTACTCAAACAAGGTTTAACATATTGTCCCATTGCATTTGGGTGAATCTTCTTCTAAATTTATTTTCTTTTAATCACTAATTTAAGTAGCTTTTATAAGTAAAAAGTCCTATGAATTCCTTCAAGATGCAAAGCATGAAAACCTATGTTTTTACTTTTCTTGTGCAATAAAGCTAGAGTAAACAAATATGTACAAATATATACACAGTTTTATTTGTGTATATATGCCAGTTTTCAAAAGCAGAGAACATTATTTTTGCAAGATGTCATTGAACCAAGACATCTGATGAACTTTCACTGTATTACATGAATTTACATTCTCAGTTTAGTCTAACAGCCTGTATTTTTGTTGGGCAATATTCAAAAGAGCTATGGGATCATCTGGGACAAAAAAGAAACCCACACACGAACTGAATCTCTTCAAAGTTTGCCCCTCTCCTAAACAGCAGCGTATCACACAAGGGAGCATTTAGCTCAAGACTTAGGCTTTGAACTCCAGGCCATGCTTTTTTCTGTATAGGAGCAACTAATTGAAAGAAACACAGCTAACTTACCAGTTGCTTATTGAAAACTCACTAAAAATGTTTCAGTTGTCATTTATTTCTAGCCAAATTATTCTCTTTTGCAGTCACATTATCAGTAGGAAGTTGAGGGGGGGAGGGAAAGATTCTTCTGATGCATAAATTTAATTATCTCACTTTAGGATCAGCTATACATTTCAACAACCATTTTTAAAAATAACCGTGACTTTTATTGCTGCTTTGAGTTTTCAACAGATACCTGCTGAGTTTCTGAGCATGTGTATTATCTTCAGCAAGATGACATGTTTTCCCAGGCTTAGATATTTCAAGACAAATTAAGACACGATTTACAATTTACATCACTTTTTCCAAACAACCCGTCCCATGGAAAGTCCCCAGCTGTGAAGGTTTCACAAAAAAAGTGATGAACTGGTATTTGGCAACAAACCCAACAGACCATTTTAAAAATTAAACTCAAAATAAAAGAGGGGTGGAGGAATGTGTAGTTTAAAACCAGCTTCTATTGTCCCCTCCCTGTAAGCCCACGATCTTGCTGCACAATGAGTTACATCCTTAAAAGAAACCTTACTTGGTAACAGTCATGTATACAAAAGGATCACACCACATATCATGGATACAGTGATGTATCCTGGGCTGGACCCAGAGCAGGCTGGAGGTGATGGAAAGACTGTGCTTGCCTCAAAGTCATCCCAAGATGCACAGCTCATTGCAGAGCACCTCCTCACTCACAAGAGCTTCCAAGGAGACTGCAGATCCCATCTCTGCTCTTCTCACCAACATAAAGTTGCGTGTAAGTTACTGGTCATCATCTCCAAGGCACCTGGTGGTATTCCCTGGGGTATCTGAAGGCTCCTCAGAGCAAACTCAAATGGAGTTCTGGGGCTATCAACTGCAGACATGTGCAGCATGATCTGCTGTGATTACAGAATAACAGGCTGGTAGGGGTTGGAAGGGACCTCTGGACATCATCTAGTCCAGCACCACTGCAAAACAGGATCACCTTAGAGCACATTGCACAGGATTGTGTCCAGGTGGGGTTTTATTTTCTCCAGAGAAGGAGACTCTACAACTTCTCTGGGCAGCCTGTCCCAGGGAAGTGAAGAAGACTTCACCCTCAAAGTGATGAATTTTTTCCCTATGTTGAGACGGAACTTCCTCTGGTCCAGTCTGTGTCCATTTCTGTCCAGTTTGGACACCACTGATTGAACATGATGTTGGGCCAGATGATGTGTCCTGTAGTTGTCTCCTATCCCTTCCCTCCACAGGACCTGCACCCAGTTATTATCCCAAAACACTGCTGAGATCCCTTTTCCATTGCCAAGAGGTGGGAACATGTGTTGTGGTCCAGTAGGAGCTCAGAGTTGGGATCAAACCAAAGGTTGCATCAAGTCCTGCAGATAGAGTTGTCTTTCCACCCACAGCCATACAAATAATACATTATCTCCAAGGAGTTACAGCAGCATCAGAACAGCAAGCAACAAAAGAGCATCAACCAACTGAAGCATGACAAAAATTCCTAAGAAATGGGACGAGCAGGCAAAAATCTAGCTGCAAGATGTTTGTGCAACGAATGTGTCTGGCCAGGCTTTGAGAAGTCTTTGCCAATCTGAGGTGAAAGTGTCTGTGAATCAACTATTTGCTTAGGTGACTTGGTCTCTTCTGGCCTTGCGGTGGGAGTGCAGCCCAGGGAAATGTGGTAAGAGGGAACAATTTTGAGAAAGCAACGACTTGCACAAGATGATTCCTTTTGGCAGTAATAATTTCTTAGGAATACTAGTCTTGGACACATCCCCGATGTCCAGCCTCCTCAGGGTTTTTGAAGGATAGCAGGAGACCTCTGCCTAAGGAGAAGCACACAGCTCAGGACATCAGTGTCATTTCTTCAGTCTTTTTAAAAGCTCTGCCAGCTCCTGTTAGTCTCTGCTTTTTATTGACTACCAGACAACTCCTAGACAGCAGCTCTGGGGTTTTTTTATGTTCAGTTTCAGCCAAATTTACAATAGCAGCTGAAGAATTTTGATCTCTGAGCAAAGCTTGATGTGAATCCATCCCATGCTGGAGACTGCAAACATCTCTTCAGGGTCTTAGGAGTGGAGAGTTTAAGAGTTTGTTGCCTTCAGACCTGTAACCCCATGAGCTTCAAAAGCAGTTAATTGGGCATGATACTGCAATATTATACTTCAGGCCCTTTTTTGTGAACAAGGACCCGGGCTCCACCAGACACAGACGTGAGACATCCTCAAACCAGGTTTGAAAACGAGTGCTGATAAAAGCAATTAAAATGAAAGCTGCTTTGAGAATGCAAAGGTCACTAAGTAGGAGTGAAAGCAGAAGACGGTGTCAGGCTAGAGCAGAGGAAATGAAGAAATGGAAGCAGATTATGCAATGGAGACCTTGCTGTTGGAGGAAACACCTCATCATACCTCCGACTGGCATCATTTGTCTCGGAGCAGAGCTGCTGTGGCAGCAGAAGGTTTGGAGAGTTTTTCCCCTACAGATCTGGTGTCGGGGTTTGGGGGGGGGGGGGAGTGTCACACCAACTGTGACCTGCTCAGAATCACAGAGAGCTCTGCCCGCACATGAAGGTGGGGTATGTCTTGCCCTTCTCAGAAATTACTACTACTAATTAGTGGAAGACAGCTTGAAATCCTGCTATTCCCTTTCAGGCTGCAAGTCCTTGTAGCTAATTATAGCTGAGACAACGCTGAAAACATCCGGGCTATCAAAAACTGTATCTGCCACACAATACATGCTGAAGCTGCCTCAGAGAATTTGGCCAACGCAGGACTCAGGCAACTGAGTTATGGGGCAGTTCTGGCTATAAAGAACCTCTTGTCTTTTTTAAACAGTGTTGAATTTAGCAGCTGTCCCAGACAAACCCACCACAAAAGCAGGTCAGGGGGTTTTCGTCATCATACAGATAAAGACACAGATCCACAGCACCGATCGCTTTTGCTCATCACAAGCCCTGTCTTTGCCAAATCCCTGCCCTGCTACTCCGTTCCTCCTCTCAGGCTGCAGAGCAGCACTGCTCACACACCATCCAGCATCAAAATGGTCAACTGCACTCCAGTGATGGGTGAAGTGACACCTAAGTATTGCATCTTGGAGACGGTGCTTTATGATCGTGCTCCTCCATCGCCTACATGAGAAGAGGATGGTACGGGGATTGTGGCAGCCATGGGCTCCTGATGTTGCTGCAAGGATGCATGCAGAACCCACCACCTCTGGGCTGACACTGTGTGGCACCAATGTGTGCAAGGTAGGGACATTCCCGGGGCTGATGTGGAGGCAGGTTAACGGCCTGGAAACCACCGTGAGAGGTGAAACCAGGAGGTACTCAGTAGCCTGCCAAGGCAACAACTCAACCGCAGCGCTCACAAGGGCACCTTGAAGTGCTGTTAGGACTTGAGTAGGGACAGCTAAGAAATGGTACCAACCCCTTTTGCCCCACAGGACCCAGGGATGGCAGGAATAATGTTGTTTTGATATATTTTTGGGTCAGAAGATACTGAAATCCAGTTCTTCTGGGACCCTCTCGAGCCTTCTTCATATTTTTACAGGTAAATGAAGGGGAGTTTGTAGAATGAAACTCAGCAAATTGCATACAGACACAGAACCTGAGGCTACTTTGAGAAAGGACAAAAATAATTGTGTTGACCAGCAACTCCTACACATTATTCCCACACACCAGATAAGATCTGTCTCTCAGCTTAAAAGACTGTGACATTTACAAACCGCCATGCAGTGTAGGCTTCTTGATAAATAATTATTCAACGGCAATTTCCCAGCTATTCCAGGTAAAAAATAAACACTCAGAGAGAGAAAAAGACACTCGTGAGGTGTTATGAGATGGGACTGAAGGGCTGGAGAGAAGTCAATCAATGCACAAGCATAATTGGGCACACAGACTTTCATGTCATTTACTGTGAGAGCACACAGCTCTTATAAGATAGAAAGCCAATGAATTGTGCTAGGAAAAGACACAGGTAGCAAGAGTCCAGATTAATCCTTTGTGCAAAGGTAATCTGTAGCTTTGCTCTGCCTTGTGCAGCAGAAGGTCATTGGGCATTGCATTGAGCAGACACCCAAAGCCTGTCTTTCAGTAGTCACAATGATGCTCTGAGCAGTTCTTGAGTGCACTGGGATTGCTCTGGGAAGGAAAACTCCAGGGTCACCAAGATTTCAGTAAATGTTGATGAACCTTGTGTTGTGCTGGGCTGCCAGTGCAGTGGAGGAAGAAATCAATCTGCTCAGTCATTAGTGCAGCAGTTATTTCTATCCACATACCCATGCTGGACTGTGCATGGGAAAGTGCTGTATTGATTGCCTTTCTTGCAGACTTGATTGGAAGTGATCAGAGCACTAATTATCCTCAATGCTTTGCTGTCTTTACTCCAGCAAAAACTTTGATTCCCACGGAGTTGTACTGGTGTGAATATGGGGATCAGCAACCACCAGTCTGGGAAAGAAAGCATAAAGCACTGCATTGGGATATTAATGTAATGATTAAATGTTTACTTTGTGCACAAATTTCACTGGTGTGCTGTGAATAGAATCATAAACTTGTAGAGCTGTTTGGGTTGGAAGGGATCTTAAAGATCATCAAGTCCAACTCCCTTGCCATAGGCAGGAACATCCACAACTATATCAGATTTTTTGGAGCCCCATCCAACCTGACCTTGAATACTTCCAGGGATGGATCATCTACTGCATCTTTGTAGACAACTTGTGTCAGTGTTTCTCCACCCTCATCATAAAAAATTTCTTCCTTATATCAGATCTGAATAATAGAATCATTTAGGTTGGAAAAGACCTTTAAGATCATTAAGTCCAACTGTTAACCCAGCACTCTCAAGGCCATCACTAAACTATGTGCCTAAGCACCACTTCTACATGTCTTAAATACCTCCAGGGATGGGGACTCAACCACTTCCCTGGGCAGTCTGGTCCAGGGCTTGACAACCCTTTTGGTGAAGAAACGTTTCCTAATATCCAACCTAAACCTCCACTGGCAAAAATTATTGTCCTATCACTTGCTACTTGGAAGATACTGACCCCCACCTGGCTACACCGTCCTTTCAGGTACTTGTAGGAGTGATGAGGGGTCCCCTCCAGCATCCTCTTCGCCAGGATAAACCACTGCAGTTTGCTCAGCCACTCCCATCAGACTTGTGCTCCAGACCCTTTCCCACTCCATTGCCCTTCTCTGAACACACTCCAGCACCTCAATATCCTTCCTGTAGCGAGGAGTCCAAAATCAAACACAGTATTTGAAGTGCTATCTACTTTCTTTTAGTTTAAGAGGCGAATTTACCCTCTTTTAGTTTAAAACCTTGTCCTAACCCTACAGGACCCACTAAAAAGTCTGTCCCCATGTCTAAGGTGTGATACATCACTGACTGTATCTTTCTGCTACTGAACCAGATCCCTGAAGCAATTTTTTCCCCATTTATATCACTGAATCATAGGCTGGTCTTTCCTAACTGCTCCAATACACTGACAAATAAGTTAACAGTCATACTGTATTATTCCAACCCACTTATTCCACTCAGCCAGAGCAGAAATTCACTTCCCTTTCAAAAAAGCCAATGATTTTTACTATTATTTTGTTTCAGGCTCTAAACACTCTTCAGTTTCTATCAGTAAGTCAATGCCTTCCAGCTGTGAACCACCAATTGGCAGCTTCCAGGGAAAAGCAGCTTTCCTCCTTTTCAGCATCGCTGCAAAAAGCTTAAAGACACTGTGCTAAGCAAATTGTCCTCTTGCTATTATTTTTCAACATTTTTGCCTTCACTCTGAATTTCAAAGCAGTCAAGAGGTGCCAGCTACACCCTGAAGTCCCTGAGGAAGATCCCTCCACTGTTGTGAAGGAGGAAAGAGTATAAACTTCATATAATCGCCTGGAGATAACATCACAGGTATTATGAGTTCTCCTGAGGACCTCACAGGTTTTGGATAAGGAAACATGTTCCCCAAAACAGGGTTGGATTCAAGGGTGGAGTGAGAGACAGACATGAACTAGGCATAGATGAAAGCATGGAGTTGATATAATTTCGCCTAGGAGAGAGCTAGGTTTGGGTCAGGATTGAATGTAATTCCATGGGTTATAAATAATGGAAATTTCACAAGGTCAGAGATGCAGGCTGCACACATTTACATCTGGGCTGGGCTGGGAAGCAAAACTTGGGTTTAAATACAAACAACTTAAACCTATGGAAAGAGTCAGTCACTGTAACTCTGAGGTCATTGGTCCTGATCCTGAACTCAGTGACACTCCCTTTTGCTATAGGACAGATTCAGGGATGCTTTTAGATAAATACTAACTTCGATAGACCTATGGAGAGAGCTCTGCCTGCCCATCATAAAGGTTATAATGCCCCAAAACCTGACTGTAGAGACGCATACTCCCCTACATGTACAGTTCCTCCTAAATCACGGAGAGATTTACAGATGGGCTGAAGTCTGGGGAGGATTTTTTAAAGCTTTATTACTTTATTAGTTCTGTTTATCATTCTGTTCCATGATGACGGCTGAAGTAGTCTCAGCCTTTATTCATAAACTCAGAGTTTCACCTGTGTTTAGTTAAATACTACAAGGTAGAAAACTTGCAACACAATCACAGTCTCACCAAAGGAGTCGTGCATCGTGCTAGAAATTAAATTCTCCAAATTCAGTGGTCATTTGATTTCCAATGAATCTGTTGGAAACGTTAAAGATGCTGGCAGCAACTAAAGAAAACAGAAAACAGCTTTTAATTTTTGTTCTGCCAAGATCTCAGCTGAAAGTTTGTTAAGAGATCTCCCAGTCCACCTCCTTTCATTACAAACTAGCTGACTCTCAATGACTTTTCCTTTTCTTAAAATAAACTGCAGATGCAACCAGCAAATTGTGTTATGTATTTTTGTCTGTTTATATGTTTGTTTGCTTGTTTGTTTGTTTGTCTTTCTTAAGTGTCTGATAATCCATTTAAAAGACAGAAACAGAGTGCTACTGGACTAGTTTCAACTTCTCTTTGCAAAGAGAAGCAATAACAAAACAAAACAAAACCCCTCAATAAATAGCCAGTCAAAATGTTACATCTGAGAAAACTGTTGGCATCACTTTCTGTTCTGAGCTGAATCTTCATCCATTCTCCAATAAGACTTTTAGCCAAAGACTTTATTGGCCAAGCACAGTGTCTTCAGGAAGGTCAAGCCCTTAACCTCCAGTCCTTCTTTTGCTGGCAGCCTGGAGCCTGAATATTCTGGGACAGATGTTCAGCACTGTGGATCACTAATAAGGGACCTGCTTGCTTTTCCCAGCATTAATCTGGAAGATATTGTTCAAACCTCTTTTTGCTGCATGAGGGATTTTTCAGTTTAGCTTTTAACTAAGAAAGAGAACTGTTACCTGCTTTCTTGGTGTTACGGCAATAAACCAAAAGGAATTTCTTTTCTCATGAAAAAAAACCAAAAAAAAAGAGGACTTGTCCTGTGTAGGGTTCTTCAGTAAAGAGCATATAGTGACAACAGAATGTTCAAGGCAAGTAGAAAGCTCTATAACCTTCATCAAGGAGACACTGACAGCAGCAATTTGTGCTCCACAACTTGGGCTTTCATCCAGTTGCTGCTCTGTGTAGCTTGTACAGGTGCACTGAGGTTGTATTTCTAATAATCTCCTTGATGTCAAAGAACAAAAGACCTTAAATATTCAATGAAATGGGGATCAAACAGATTACACCTACTTAATCACTGGATGCCCAAGCTTGGTCCTCAAACCCATACTTGGAAAACATCATGGTAGGGGCAAGTATTTTGTCAGAAGATCACTTATTATGGTATGCTGAAATGGTTGGAGATGGTCATGAGAGGAACAGAAAAACAGTAGGAGCAGGAAATGCTTCTCAGCTCCTGAGTGTGTGTTGGAAAGAGACCCAGCTGCACCCTTCCTCCTACTCATCCCTGTGCTGGGTTCCCCAGGAAGACAACCTGGGCGTATGTACAAGGAGGGAACAAAAGCACATTCCACATTTGTTTGAGGTGATTGGCTCCAAGTTTAGATACTTCAGTAGACAATCAATTCAGAAGTAAGGGCTCCTCTGCATTTAGTGTAACTTTAGTTCCCTATTAAGTTTCTGAAATAAACTTATATCTTCAGCTTTTCAAGGACGTTAGATGAAATTGCAGAAGGCTTTTGGTTTCTGTCCTGCACTTGGGTACCCAACCTCTACCTGGGCTGTATCCAACACACCTGAGTCTTACTAGGAGTTTCATCTCCTGTTTGTACTAACACCAACAGGAAACAGATCTGCATTCTACTAGAAGGGTACTTGGGCGATACAAGAGGTGTTGTGCATGGCCTTCAGGAAAACAGCTTGGGAGGATCTTGTAACACTCATCTGGGCACCAAAGATGTCCATACATGGAACCAGCAGTGTCTGAAAGGGCACACACCACTCCCATCCTGGCCATGACACTCAAGCCAAGTTTCCCAAGAGATGGGTGTGCTTACAGCATGAGTGTAGACCATGATTTCACCCTGCCAAGGGCTTCTTTTGCACACCCTGCCTTCCTTCCCAAGCATGGTAGAAAACACCCTTATCCCAGCCTCTTCATGCACTTACAGCTCCTACAACTAACAAGGCTGAGAGTTGGGGTAGGGGTCTGACTCCAGTCCTGGTATAGAAGGCACAGGTGAGAGGGAAGGAGGGAGGGAGGACAGGAGATATCTGAACTCTCTGCAGAAGTTTGCTATTTGCTTGCTTGTTGAAATGATGTTGCATCTGGACTGTCTTCAGCAGTTCACTATCACAACACAGTTAGATTTTCCTGTTCCCCCCTACGTGAAAGGCATAGCAGAGCTCTTCAAGCACCACACAATGAACTCAAGAGAAAAGCATCTGAGACACGAATAGTGCTGATCTGCTCTCAAGACTCTTGAGCTAACTCACACTTTACCCAAATTAAAAATAAACTAGGGCAAGATGAACACAAGGAGACCAGGTAGAGAACACATACTTGATGCTGTAAATCCTGTAAGATAAGCCTTTCCCAATTAGGCTGGATGTCTTGCAAACACAAATTTACTCATAATAATATGCTTGAAATTAATTATCTGTGTATTTCTCTCTTCTGCACAGGAAAAAAAGCCCCAGACCAAGAGCACATGTGAACCTCTTTAACCAAATTACTATCAGTCTCACTGTATCTAGTTTGGTTGGTTTTGTTTTCTAATATTTTTAATTATAATTCTTACATTGGAAAGCTGTGAATCCATTCCTTTGCTGTCTCACCAAGTTCTGAGAGGCTGCAGAAAACCACAGTCACTAGAAGATAACTAAGCACAGTCTGGGAAAAAGCACAAGATGTTCAGACACCACCTTTTGGTGACAAATAGCCTTCAGTAGTATGGACATGGACAATCCCATGTCAGTTGGCCTCAGTACAGAAGAAAAATCATAGGCAAGTTAATTTGCTAGTGTAGACATAGACTTGGAGAAATAATAACTTGAGGCACACTCAGGAACAGAAATAACTGGAACTCTTGGGTGGGACAGTTCTTGTGCAACTTCAATCCAAAAGAAAGGGAAGGTCCAAATTGATTTTCTGAGTCTAACAGAAAAAAACCACTTGTACCTTTAGCAAACAGACTCCCAGAAGTCATAGAATCCCAGACTGGTTTGGATGGGAACCTATCCATTTCCCACCCCCTGCCATGGGCAGGGACACCCTCCATCCACATGCCAATTTGTTTAGCTATTTGGGTTGAATGAATGATTAAAAGGTATTGAGATTTTGCTTACTGCTTCTTAGGTCAAACACAATGAACAAGCAAGACCCATCAGCACCACAATTCTTTTGCTGTGAAAACACCCCTTTTGGCTACTTCAGAGATTCAGCCTGGTTGCACAAGTCAACAGCAAAGGAGATGAAGGAGCAGCGTTGACACACATCAAACAATTTTATTTTGTACAAAACAAGCCACCTGCATGGATGCAGACTGATGCTACTCCACACATCATGAGCGCAACCTGCTCCCTACAAAGCCAGTGAGCCAGTGGCAAAGGCAGAAAACACAGTTAGGATTTCAGTCCTAACCTGGTGCTCCTGTGTCTCCAGCAAACAAAACCAAAAAGCCCAATGAAAAAGCAAACAAACAAAAACAAAACAAAAAAAAAAAGAGGAAGACTTTCTGATAACTTCTGCCCAGAAATGTGGCTGCAGGGGATGTGGATAATTGATAACAACATGGACACAAAGCAGACACGCTGTCACAGGATTTGTTGGCAAGAATTGTCCAGCAATTCTATTCAAGCTGCTGAAGGGATTGTGAGATGGGAAGGGAGCCTGAATATGTTGTATGGAGGAATTTCTATCACATGTTACGCTTCACATGTGGTGGCTTTTTCCCCCCCACCTACTCACACAGTAGGTTTGCAACTTTAATCTGTTTGTTTTTATTGGGAAGCACAAATAGGTAAATATGTGCTCTGAGCTGATATTTTAGGCAGGAAGATTTAATTATGTCTGTGTGATAATTGTTGTTATGTTTCTGGGTATTATTGATTTTGGACTTGCTCCTGCACACCCCCACACACCAGAAGAGGAGAAGAAGTTGTTTGGCTGCTATCACAAACACTCACTGCTACTACTGTACAAACTAGTCAGGGTGAGGGTTTTTCCCAACCTGGTTCTTTGCTAAAAAACCCAAAGTTGGAGCCATTGGAAGTTGCCAAATAGGTCTTGGGAAAGAAACCTCTCGTTGGTCAGTAGGATGAGTAGAAGAGAGACTATGGCCATGCACGTTGTCCCTACTCTACACTGGCAAAACGCAGCCACCAAGATGTTCAAGTGAGACACAGACTGATCCTCTGCTCTTGCTCTGTGATATCAACACAACAAGTGTTGATATCAGCTGTATCAGCACGGAAACTAGCTATGAACTTAACTCACCCTGCTCAATCTGTTGATGACTCCTGTCTCGCTGCCTCCAACAAGTCAGCGAAGTTGCTCAGGGCTCAAGTCAGTAAGAAATGGAGTCTTTCTGCTTCCATGGTAAATCTGTAATCCCTCAGTAGTTGTGTAAGCACTTGGTCATGGCCCCAGCCACCCCAAATCCCACAAACAGCATGAGATTCTTCAGTCCTGTACAGATAAATCCTAGCACATCCTCGCACAGGGAACTTTGCTGATGAAAACTTTATAACCTGGTAAATTTGCAATGAAATTGTGGTCTTTATGTAAATCTCTCCTGACAATCTATTTCATTGAGACTTCTAAGGTCAAAATCTTTGAGGATAAATACCTGGGTTTTTTTTTTTTTTAAACACTCAAGTTCTGTTCCAAACTTGATCTAAATGGCTTGGGCAATATCATAAAAATAAAACACAATATAAATAATGCTGAAAAGCTCAAATCAGATAGGCAAACATACTACAAAGCATGGTAAAATGACATCACTTTGCTTAAAAGCAAGAACAGAAAGGCATACCAGAGTTTACTCTTCAAATGACCCAGGATAACTTGGACTAGCTGAAGACCTGTCTTAATATCAGCCAAAGCTCCATTTATGTTCTCAATTGTAAATCAAACTAATTAATCTCTTCCACGCCAAGCAAACAAACTCCTCTAATCACCTTGCCATGACAATACATATTTGTAGCATTGCAGATGCTCAGGGACATTTTATAAACAGGATGTAAGTGAACATCTATTAAAAAATTAACCAGATTACTGCAGTTGCTAAATATTATTACGAGTTTCATAATATTACGTGCTTTATGACCAACATATAAACCAGCAGCTGCTCTTAGAGGAGTTTGTTTTTCCACTCTCAATAAAATTTTGGCTTGTGGGTGTTATTTTGCTTCCCCCATTCTTTTTCTGGGAATTGTTGCACTAAGCACAGGGGAAAAAAAAAAAAAGACTTCCTAACATTTTTCCATGGGTTTCTTTATTTTTGTCTTTAATCCACCCACTTACTCCCCCCTCAATCACTGATTGCTCTTCACTGCTGCTGAAGATGGCTCATTGTGTCTGCATTTGTGTTGTTTAACTAGGAATTTTCCCAGCTCCTGTGTCCAGGTAGGTGTCCCAAACCAATTCCTGAATCTGTATTGTGAGGCTAATTTTTTTCTTTTTAGGTTCTTGACTAAATTACAGCAGTGTGAAGATGGAGCATGCTTTTTGACACACATAACTGTACCCAAGAAAGAGAGCTCTACTTAGTCCTGACAGAAGAAGGGTGACAACCCACCCAGCATCAGCTATCAGGGAGGAAAATCTAGACCAGGACATGACTTTCTTGTATCACTGAAGCATCCTGAAGGTCTAGTGAATGGTCTGCTTGACTAACAATGTATAAAGCAAGGGAAAACATATGAACACACAAAAGGAAGCACAAGGAAGCACTGAGCACAACCAACAAGGGCCATGCCCAATGAAAGTCATCAAGGTTTCTGCTTGCATTGATGATGTAGGACTATCTGCAGGTGTCTGTAGGGAATTTTATCAATTTTATTAAGACACAGAACGGGAAAGCAGACATGTTTTTGGAAGTCTCATAGATAATTAATGATAGCCATACAGAAGCAGTTGGTTTTCCATGTTGGGTGTAAGAAGACTGAAGGAACAAGGTCTGTAACAGAACAGAGATGGAGTAGATGTCCCTGAATATTTTCCTATAGACCTTTCTGCAAGGGCTTCTCTATCTCTAGTCTTATTCTGTGTATTGGTGTTGGACTGAATCCTAGTTTTGGTTCTCTGTGTTTCCTTCTATCTACCTTCTCTCCCAACGTATTTCTTCTGTGCTTCTCCTGCCCTATAGCCATGATGCTGAACCTCGGCACTGGGCTCCAGCCTCCCTTCCTCTTCTATCCTGTAACTATTGATGGGGACCTCCCCCACCAGGACCTGAATTTGAAACACACTTGTTTCCAGAAATTAAACCATTTTCCTTCCACATGGCACCTCTCCACCTTCTCTTGACTCCCAGACCTTTGACTCCTTTTCTTCCTCTCCCGTCTTTGCTGCAGCACATCACTTGCCCTTTTCTTTCAATCCCAAGTCCACACTTCTCTCCTGGAGAACAAGGCTCACACACTATACAATCACACACTTGAAGTTATAAACACAGCAGTCCTTAGACTTCTCCTTTCCTATGTGTGCTGCCCCCCAACCTTCATAACTTGAGTTGTTCCTGCCAGGACCAATATCTAGACCACTATTTCACAGTCCACTGGCTTATCTCTATTTTCTCATCTAATTTATTTTATTTTTTTTTGTCTCTTCACATTCTTGGCCCTGTGCCTTTGCCCCTTCTCCGTGTACATCTGTCAAATGTCCTCTTTTCTTCAAAGTGCTGCTTAAAATTCATCTCTCCAAGCAGCACTCCTGTTTTCTAATCACTGGTAACCCCAGATAATCCTTAGGATGAAATATTTTCTCATGTTCTGCCATGTGTTTGACTACTTTAGATTTCAAAGTCTCCTAGACAGGGAGTATGTCTTATCTGTAATCTATAAAATACTGTTCGCATCCATGCTGCTCTACAAATGGAATTCACTGCACTGTATTTATGATCAGCTACAAAAGGATGAGGAGGACCAGCTCAGATGTGAAGTTAACCGTTTAAAGTCTAAAACAAAGAACCCAACAGCATGAAGAGACTGAGTTTGAAGTGAGGTTTTGCTTTGCACTTTAAAGAAATTCTTTGCAGCTACATTTAATCAAACAGCTGGGTTTTGCTTCATTGCTTCCATCCAGGAGGAATTTACTCTGAAGCACATGCTCAGATTTCTAAGCATCTCACATTGCTTTGCACTAAAAGCAATCACTGTGCTAAGAGTTAAGGTCTTGACAACCACAGGACCATGCTCAGGTCCCTGTTTGACTTCTTGGGAGAGTTTTAAAACTTGAAGTCACGCTACCAGGAGTATGGGTTCTGCTGTAAGACAGGAGGGAATGAGGTAAGAAAGATAAAAGTGATTATTGAAAACTAAGAATACAAGATGACCTTCAGTTCACTTACAGTCACTGAAGTGGTACCTGATGACCTTCCACGTAACAAGAAGATGATTTAGGAATTGAGGGAAAGGCAGCTTATATTAGACCCCCACTGAAGGGTGCTCCAGTTCTAAAATCTGGATCACTGTAAACATACTCAGCGTTTTCCCATTCGGAAAATGGTTTAGCAGAGCAGAACATATGGCAGCAGCTGTCGTATCTTGCATACAAAGTCAGCACCTAGACTGATTTTTCCCTGTTAAGTCACGACATGTCTCTTTTCCTAACATCCCAACATTCCACCAAAGTGAAGAATGATTCTGGCTGACCTGCTGCCTTTGCAAGCATAGCCTTGATGCTGGGGCCAGGAGGAAGGAAAATTAAAGTCAGCAGCAGCTAATAAAGCTTAATTACGGTGAGTGCTCCCCAGAGCATCCCCGCATCATCGGCTGCTGAGACATGCAAACAATGGTGGTTCAGGTGAGACACAAGGAGTTGCTGCCATGAAGTTTCAGTGCACTTAAGCAATCATTAGCTGATGTACACCACTCAAGATATATATATACATGTAGATGCATACATTTATTTAAATAAGTACATAACAGTTGCTGGAAGCGCTGCAAAACTGGTTTCTAGCTCATGGCACTGAAAAAAACCCCCATGTTTTCCTATAGTGTATGCATGTGCATAATAAAATTTAAGGCAAAACCTTCTTATTTGAAAAATATCTCTGTAGGGTAATGTTTGTACTGCTGTAGCTATGACTTCTAAGGACTCTTCACCCTAACTTACAATCTTGTCCTAGAATTAGGTAATAAAAATATAGAGAGAGATAATCCATATATACATATAAAGAACATATAACCCAGTAGCAAAATAAAAAAATAATGAGCACTGCTTATTATCAACAGCATAAGCTTCCTCCAAAGAGCAGATGGTGCGGGGAAAGCCCTGGAAGAGGATGCCAGTTGTGTTTTATTGTTCAGGCATCACCCAGGGACATTACAGGGAAGAGAGGAACTGTGCTGGAAGAGTGTGATGATTTGCCAATTAAAAGCTGCCAATTAGAGGGAGAAGTTGCAGGGTCCTGTGGGGAGATGCTGCGCGAGGATACCAGATGAGCAGAAGCTCAGGATGGCAAACAGGCCTGAGGAAAGACACAGCAGTTGGTTGATTGCATGAGGAGGGCTGGAGACCAGAGGGAAGGCTTCTGAAGATGCATTTATCTATTTTTTAATTATTTTTTAAAGAACTTATTTAGCTCTAAGTCCACACAGTAACCAAGCAACTCGGGATCACAAATGGATTTTATCCTTACGCCACCCTGTGGAGTAGGGAGATGGCCAAGTGCTCTGGGAGCCAAGGCAAAGAGCAGAGCGAGTGATTTATTGGCTTGGGGTCACAGAGAACATCTAACCCAGACGATGTGAGCCCTAGTTCAGCATGTTCACCACAAAGGCATGCTTTCCCTGAAGGGGGGAAGCTGGTCAGCAACCTGCTGACATTTATTTGAGAAAAAAAGGCCTGAGGGTATGAAAAACACTAATAGAGAAGAAAGAAAAGCTTCACACACACTAAAACACGTATTGTAGAATCAGAATGCTTTGGGTGGGAAAGGATCTCAAAGCCCATCTAGTCCTAACTCCTGTCATGGGCAGGGACACCCTCCACCAGCCCAGGGTGCCCAAAGCCCCATCCAACCTGGCTTTAAACCCTGCCAGGGAGCCAGAGGCAGCCACAGCTTCTCTGGGCGCCCTGTACCAGGGCCTCCCAACCCTCCCTGGGAAGGATTTCTGCCTCCCAGCTCCCCTCCAGCTGCCCTCCTGCAGCTGAAGACCATTCCCCTGGGCCTGGCCCTCCCTGCCCTTGGCACCAGCCCCTCTCCAGCACTCCTGGAGCCCCTCGAGGGCCTGGAAGGGGCTTGGAGGCCTCCCCAGAAGCAGCCTTTTCTTCTCTGGGCTGAGCCAGCCCAGATCTCCCAGCCTGGCTCTGTAGCAGAGGGCTTCAACCCTCGCACCGTCTCCATGGCCTCCTTGGGACTCACTCCAGCAGCTCCGTGTCCTTCTTGTCCTGGACATAGCACTGCAGGGGAGTCTCCCCAGTGCAGAGCAGAGGGGTAGAATTCCCTCCCTCGACTTGCTGTTCCCGCTGCTGGGGATGCAGCCCAGGACACAGTTGGCTTTCTGAGCTACCAGCGCACTTTGCCAGCTCATACCGAGTTTCTCATCCCACAACGCCCCCAAGCCCTTCTCCTCAGGACTGCTCTCCGTTCATTCTCTGCCCAGACTGTAGTTGTGCTTGGGATTGCCCTGACTCTTGTTGACCTTGCCCTTGGCCTTGTTGAACTTCATGCAGTGTGCACAGTCCCACCTCTCCAGCCTGTCCAGGTCCCTCTGGATGCCATCCCTTCCCTCCAGAATGTCAACCACACCACACAGCTCAGTGTTGTCAGTATACATGCTGAGGGTACATCCATCCTACTGTCCATGTCACCAACAAAGATGTTAAACAGTTCTGGTCCCAGTACAGACCCCTTAGGAATACCATTCATCACTGGTCTCCACTTGGACATGGAACTGTTGACCACAACTCTTTGAGTGAGACCATCCAGCCAATTCCTTATGCACCGAGTGGTCCACCTGTCAAATCCATGTCTCTCCAATTTAGAAACAAGGATGTTGTGTGGAACACTGTCAAATGCTTGGCACAAGTACAGGTAGATGACATCAATTGCTCTTCCCTTATCCACCAGAGCTGCAACCCCATTGTAGAAGGCCACTAAATCTTTCAGGCACAATTTGCCCTTCCTGAAGCCATGTTGACTGTCACAATCACCTTATTTTCCATGTGCCTGAGCACAGTTTCTTGGAGGAAAACTATGATCTTGCTGGGCACATAGGTGAGACTGACCAGCCTGTACTTCCCTGTATCCTCCTTTTTTCCTGTTTAAAAAAAAGAGGGTTACATTTTACTCTTCCAGTCAATGGCAACTTGACCTGGCTGCTACAACTTCTCAGAAATGAAGGGGAATGACTTAACCGCTTCATCCACCAGTTCCCACATGACCTGCAGATGCATCTCATCAATTCCCAGATTTGTTCAACCTCAGGTTCCTTCAGTGTTCTCAAACCTGATCTGGTCCTGCAGTGGGTGGTTCTTCATTCTCCTAGTCCCTGCCTTTGCCTTCTGTATCCTGGGCACTGTGACCAGAGCCCTTGCCAGCAAAGACTGTGACAAATAAAGGTCATTGAGTACCTCAGCCTTCTCCACACTCTGGGTAGCCAGGTCTCCCACTTCCTTCCAGAGAGGTCCCACATCCTCCCTCATCTTCCTATTATCACTGACATACCTATGGAAGCTTTGTTGTTGCCCTTAGTGTCGCTTGCTTGATTTAATTTTATTAGGGCTTTAGCTTTCCTACCCTGATCCCTGTAGGGGGGATCCCTCAGACAGCTCCTCTGTATCCCTCACAGGCTGCCTGTCCTTGCTCCCACCCTCTGTAGGCTTCCTTTTTGTGTTTGAGTTTGTAGGAAGCTCCTTGTTTATCCATGCAGGTGTCCGGGTGTTTTTTCCTGACTTCCTCTTTGTTGGGATGCATGAGTCCTGAGCTTGGTGGGGGTGATCCCTGGATACCAACCAGCTATCTTGGGCCCCTCATCTCTCCAGAGCTTTGTCCTGTGGTACTCTACCAAGCAGGTCCCTGAAGAAGCCAAAGTCCGCTCTCCTGAACCATGATCAGGATCCGCAGACTGGGGCTGTGTGTGCCAAGGGCTTCTTGTGTGGTCAGTGCATCTATTGTTGGCACTGGCATCAAAATGGTAGGATTGGGATGGATTGAGGTTCCCCTCCCCCATTTATTATCACCTTTTTATTATATAAACTTTCCACTGGAAAAAAAAAAACTTGGCTATGTCCACATGCTGGGGCAAAGCTCAGTGCATAGCACCGTTAGATCAGCTCCATGAGAGAGGGTAGTAGGACGGGTTATGATGGCAGATGAGACACAGGTCCACTAAGGCCATTCATAGTTTTTAATTTATCCATAGGCTGCTTGAAAATGCCTTCTGCATCCTTCCTGACCTGGACACCACAGATTTCCCAGCTGTGCATCCCACCATCTGAACAGCCTGGTGAGCATAATGCATTTTCCCCAACACTGTAGTACTCCCTTGAGTACTACACCTCTAACAACCTCCCTTGAGGTTTTTAGACTGGATGCTTATTACTGATATAAAATTGACCATTGCTGGATGATCTCATAGCTGCAAGATCCAGTATGGTTTTCCCTGCTTCAGCAAAAGACTTCTCTGCTTAGCAGCTCTTTAATGAAAGTCCACTTGAAAAAACAGAGTATGGAAGATGCATAATCATCTATAGAAGCATCAGAATTCATCTTCCTCCACTACCACTGCTCATCCACGCTTCTCCATGAATAGGAGCTTTAAATTTTCCTCTTCCATCAATGTTTTACACCACCCTCTCAAATATAAGCTGGATGGCAACCACCGAAATTTAATAAACACCAGGACATGAACCATGTCATCCCCATGACTCACAGCAAGTTTGTGTTTGGTTCCCTATAGGACTCCCCATGTTTTCGCCCTGCCCAGGAGACTTCATTAGGGTTCCCACCACCTGCCTTTGGAGGCCATTAGAATATAAGAGAAAGTGCTTTGGATTAAATATCAGAAAATATTATCTTTGCTCAGTTCCATTTCTCAAAAAAACCCTGTGATGTTCAGTAGAAGAGCTGCCATCCTAAGCAAAGTTAACTTGCTGTATATGGTCAAGAAATTAATTATAATTTCCCTGCTCTCATTCTCTCCAGTCCTCATTTCTCTTACATACGCTGCTTTAAGTGGCTAACATAAGCACTTTATTCCATTACAGGAAGCTACCATCCTTCCTCCATCTCATAGGACCAGTAACAGGATTTTCCACAAATATTTTAACCAGTGAACTTAATCCCGTTGCAGTTTCTTCAACCGTGGATTTTGGAGAACAGTCTGTTTAAGATGCTTCTGAAAATAATAATAATGGGGTTTTGATTCCCATGCACATTGCTTATAAAATGTCACCCTGGAAGAGCTGCGAAAGAAAATACAAGGAATTAAACTGGACTTTCACCAGGACCCTTTTTCTGTTCACTCTTGAATACCACTTCAAATGTCAAGGCATGAACTGCAAAATAAGAAATTAAATGCAGATTGGTAAAAAGCATCATTTCTCTCTCCCAGCTGAGCCTGGGAAAGAAGCGAAGAATTCATATTTATAATGTCATGGCACATCGCGTGACCAGATTAAACAATTTTAGGGGTTTCTGGTAGTAATTTGATTTTTTTTTTTTTTGAGCCATTTCCTTTGTCAAGCCAACATGAAGGAGACCAGCCTGCCACTGAGCTCAAACGGTGACATAAAAAAGTGATTAAGTATTATTGTTCTTCACGGGAAGCTGTGTTTACTGCGGGATGCTGTTTGTGGTGTTCCAGCTTGGGCTCACCGTGAAACATCTGCATAGGATTGTTTACGCTCCTGCCACACACCAGCGAGAGCCCTGGCTTCATTCCTAGAGAGCTTCATGCAGGTGGCATCCGATAAAGACACCTGACCCTTTGATTTGTCTCTTGCGTCAGTGAGTATACGTTCCTGGGGTGGGGGAGGGGTGTGAATCATATGTTTAGCTCAAACCTCACGTACGTTTTCTGCCAGCTCAGTCCTTCAGCATCCACCAAAGAGAAAAAAACACAAACATTATGGCCTTATGTTTCAGAAAAGAAGCATCCAATTAAACAAGTCAGTCTTTCCCAAAACAGCAGCTTTTCTCCACTTCAATTATAATCAAGTTCTATTATTTTTTGAAAAAAAAACCCAACAACCCAAACAAAACATAGTTTTGTTTGTTTTTTTGAAAGAAGCAAGAGAGTCTCAGTAGCTGAACCTAAAATCAAATGGAAGTTGAAGCAGTGGCACAGAAACCCATGGAAATCCAAAGTAACGGTGGCCTTGAGTTTCTTGGTTTAAACCATTCATGCTAAATGTGGTCCATGAGTTCCTCAATGCCATGGACATTTCAAGGACTCCTTGCTTTTTTATGACTGCAAGCCAGAAGTAACCTGCATAGTTTATAAGAAAATAGAAAAAACTAAAGGCAATAGGAAACTAAGATTGTGTGTTAATACGAGACTGTAGGGGAGAGGAAGCAGGAGCGAGTCCCAGAGCTCCTTTCCCAGGCATCCTCCTTGGTGAGAGGATAGATCAGCACAAGGCACTAGAATTAAGAGGAATTTTTTACAAAAATGGATGTTTTGTGGAAGAACAGGATGAATTTAAGCAAACAAAATGGGAACGTCACTGCCACAAGCTTGGAGGAACAAGACCGTAGCCAAGACACCAAGCTCAGCAAGGAGCATGTTGTGTCAACACACAGCTAGGCTGGGTCCCTGCCAAACCAGCCAGAAGGTATCTACTCTAAGCTCTCTTGGGCTGGATTATTTATGTTTTGGTATTGAAATCTGACAAATAAACCTAACAATATTTTTGGCAAGACTCCAACGGCAGCAAAAGTGAGTGTTATGTTAACATAAGTTACTACTTACTACACTGCAATAGGCAACAACTCTGTCCAAGGGAAGAAGAAGATGAGTCCTCTGGACAAGCCACACCAAGGCATGAACTGTAGGAGCGAGACCGCCCTGTTTCATTGGGTGGCTTCGTAGCAACGAGAAGGGACACTCAACAACAAAGAGTATAATGAGCAGGATGGGGGGAAAATAATAGAGGTCTTCATAGAATAGAACCTCCTGAGTAGGAAGGGACCCATAAGGACCATCGAGTCCAACTCCTGCCTCCACACAGGCTCAGCCAAGTCAGAGCAGGGCACTGAGGGTGTCGTTCAGATCCTTCTTAACCTCAGCCCAGCTCGGTGCTGTGATGATGAACAAATCACAAGCATCTGAATTTTGATAAATCAACAAACTTAGAAATAGCACAAAGAAATATTCCTCATTTTCCACAGGTACAAAATCCAGGATATTCAGGTGTATCCTGGTGAGTAATCTCAAAAACCAAAGGAGCTGTCATTACTTCAAGGGACACCACCAATGGGATGTTGTAGCAAATGGGTAGTCCAGGAAGGGCAAATGTTTTTGCAGTGTGGGCTCACTCATTTGCAGAGAACAGCACAGTATTGCCAAAGAGCACCCAGACAAAAAACAAGGTGTGTTGACAGAATCACAGACTCACAGAATCACAAGGTTAGAAAAGATCATTGGAATCATCAGGATGGAAATTGAGATCATTGAGTCCAAGCGTACCTGTCCTCTACTAAACCATATTCCTGAGCATCTCATCTACCTGTCTTTTAAATACATCCAGGGTAAGCGAGTCAACCCCCTCCCTGGGCAGCCTGTTCCAGTGCCAAATAAACCTTTCAGAGAAGAATTTTTTCCTAATGCCTAATCTGACCCTGCCCTGGCGCAGCTTGAGGCCATTCCCCCTTGTCCTGTTGCTTGGCCGAAGAGAGCAATACTCATGACTCCACAGGAGACCCCACAGGTCCTTGGGGGTTAGTATCATTTTTATCCTCACTCTTGTACTGTAATGTTTCATCACATCCAAGACTCTGCACATCCCATAGGACAGTGGAAGTGATTACACGGTCGATGTCACCACACCTCTCTTTGGCATGACTGGCAACCTGAAGTTTGCAAGCTCATGTGTCACTTCACCTGCTGAGCTCACCAGACCTAGGCTACAAAAGAGGTCCTCTTTTCCCTCCTGCTTCTCAACGGCCCCATGGGCTTCATATACCTGTGGGGGTGCTCATTTGACTCTCCAAAGACAATGCACACGTGCAACACATCAACATCTTGCTTTGTGCCATGAAGTCAGCATGCCACATGTACTCCTCTCAAACCTCTCATGCCACAACAGGCCTCTTCTGTGCGGCAATCTCCAAGGCATGGGAAACCAGATCTTCTAGACGTAGAGCGAGGAAGTGGTCCCATGCGTTTCCACAGCTGTCCTAACCAAATAAGGAATTTTCTTCCCCTCTACTTTGCCCTGGTGAGAGTGCACCTGGAACACTGGGGGCAGTTCTGGGGCCCTCAGTTCAAGAAGGACATAGAACTCTTTGAAAGAGTCCAGCACAGGGCCGCTGAGGTTATGGAGGGAGTGGAACACCTTCCTTATGAGGACAGGCTGTGGGAGCTGGGCCTCTTTAGCTTGGAGGAGACTGAGGGGTGACCTTAGTAATGTCTATAAATATGTAAAGGGTAGGAGTCAGGAGGACGGAGCCAGGCTCTGCTCAGTGATGGCCAGTGATAGGACAAGGGGCAGTGGGTGAAAGATGGACCATAGGAGGTTGCATGTGAATATAAGGAAAATCTATTTCACTGTGAAGGTGACAGAGCCCTGGGACAGGCTGCCCAGAGAGGTTGTCGAGTCTCCTCTGGAGACATTCAAACCTGTCTGGATGTGTTCCTGTGTGATTTAGTCTGGGTGATCCTGCTCTGGCAGGGGGGTTGTACTAGATGATCTTTCGAGGTCCCTTCCAACTCCTAACATTCTGTGATTCTGTGATTTCTGGTGATTTCCAAGGGGAATTTCACTTAGCTTTGACCTGAACCCCCCACCCCCCCACCTCCGCTCAGTACATTACAGACATGCTGCTAAGCTCTATGCTGTAGAGATTAGTGTAGCACAACCACAGAGTCCAGGGGGAAAACAAGGGAAAGGAAAACCATTGAGTCCTTTGGCAACCACACAAAGGACATCCTTTCCTTCAGACCCAAGAACAGGGTTATGATTTGTGATGAAAACAAACCTCACTCTCATAAGGAAGTTGTCAGACAGCAGAAGTGATTTTTCAGTGGCTTTAAGAACAAAGTGGGGAATTAAAGATTTATTTTCTAGGGATTGAAGGTGAGGAGGAATGAGGGAACGGGGTGCTTAGTCCACCTTGGTCAGGCACTTGATAACTGAGTTTTACTTTGAGAGCCTGTGTAAGTTTGCAAACCAATGTGGCACCACCAAATCAAACATCTGGGTAACAAACTAGGGCTGTGTCTCACTGTAACGGGAACTGCAGCTCTCAGTAGGGGATCTTGGTAGTTCCCCTCCAATTGTCCTGCCAGAATTGGCACACCATCGTTTCCCATGTCCCACTCACCATCTGTAGATGCCACATACATCCAAGGAATGCAGTTTCCCAGATCAGAATGTGACTAAAGCTCCAAGCCCAGAGCTGTCCTTGTGTCTTCCTGCACCCTGACTGAGAGAACTTAAACGATCCAGGTTACGTTTCCCTTGCAACCCCATTCCCCAACCCCAGCTTATTTTAGTTTAAATTTCCTATTTTATTTCCAACCATGGCCACAATAAACTTCCCATAAAGCGTCTGTGCTAACCCTAACCCAATGGATAACTCCCAGCCCCATGGTACGTTCAGAGTGGCTGACCAGAACAGGTCATTGCTCACTGAGCCCGTACACTAACATCAGTCTCACTTCATAATGATTATTTGTAATGAAGCCACTTGATGACAACCATTTGTAATAAAGTCCTACGCTGTGCTGCCCATACTCAGCCAGCTCTGGTCTGCAGTATCTTCCTGGGTTCTTTGTCCTTCCAGTCCTTCTATTTGCTTCAGGAGAGGGGCTGGTGCCAAGGGCAGGGAGGGCCAAGCCTGGGAGGGCCAGGCCCAGGGGAATGGTCTTCAGCTGCAGGAGGGCAGCTGGAGAGGAGCTGGGAGGTGAAAATCCTTCACGAGGAGTGGGGAAGGCCCTGGCACAGGGTGCCCAGAGAAGCTGAGGCTGTCCCTGGATCCCTGGCAGGGTTCAAAGCCAGGTTGGATGGAGCTTTGGGCACCCTGGGCTAGTGAGGGTGTCCCTGACCATGGCAGGGGTTGGAACTAGATGGACTTTGAGGTCCCTTCCCACCCAAATCAGTCTGTGATTCTGAGATGCTTTGGCAGGTCTTTATTTTTATTTTGGTCTCTTCAGTCTCATCAATCACAGGAGAACTTAGGAGAACTTGTCCATCCCTCAGGACAAGTTCAGAGGGAGGTACTAAAGCAGTATCAGCAAACAAACACGTTTGTGTGTCCTCAAGGCAAAGCCAGCCAGGCTCTCTCTTGACCAAAATCACTGCTTCAAGGGAAGCCAGCTCCCCAGTTGGTCTTGTGCGTTGTACATTTACACAGTCATTTTTGAGAAAAAAAAAAAAACATAGATCAGAGCTTAGACCATGCCACAGTCACCCATGGAGCATATAAACAGGAGGGGAATCAACTTTTTAAAAGGGTAGACAATGGCAGGACAAAGGGGACAGATTAAAGCTAAAGGAAAGAAGGTTTAGATCAGATATTAGGGGGAAGTTTTTACAGAGAGAGTGGTGAGGGGCTGGAACAGGCTGCCCAGAGAGGTGATGGGTGCCCCATCCCTGGGCGTGTTCAAGGCCAGGTTGGATGGGGCCCTGGGCAACCTTGTGTAGATCCTGGAGGTTGGTCTGGCCTGGAGGTTGGTGGCCCTGCCTGTGGCAGGGTGATTGGAACTCTCTGTTCCTTAGGGTCCCTTCTAACCCAGACCAGTCTATGATTCTATGGACCTATATTGTATATTTTCGTGCAAAAAGAGGAGGCTGTGCTAAGAGGTATTGCATCCAGCCACAGATTGATGTAGTTGAGGGGAAAAAAAACCAAACCAAACCCACCACATTTCTGTGCATCCAAATCTTCCTCTGGACCTGTTTTCAGTATTAAGAAATAGTAGAAAGTGGGAGTTCAGTACAGGGCTTTGTTAGTGCCTTGCGTCACCGCAGCCCAAAAGTGGCTGCAGGGAGAACGTACAGAGTCGAAGTCCGGAGAGGAAAACAAATATCCCTATTTCTGGGAACGCTGCAGCTACAAAACTTTGTTCTCACTAAACTCGTGCTACTTCCTACTTCTTGTGGTTTGTTCTCATGCTGTTTTTAACCTCTTCTCAAACCCATATAGTATTTCTCTTTCGTGGCCAAAACAAACCAAGGAAAAAAACAGAAAACACTGCACATAGGAAAAACAATTGAACAGAAACCTTTTCATTCCCAAAAGGATTTTGCCCACAATTTAGGTCAACTCCTTGTTTTTTTTTTAACTCCTTTTTTTTTTTTTTACTAATGAGTTCACATGTTCCTATTTTAACCTACTACAAAAGCAGCACCACAGTTCCTCTAAATGAGGAGTAGGTAGCTCTTTTCCAGTTAAATAACAATATTTTCTTGGGGAGGGCAGGGGGAATCAGATAGATTTCTAGCTAGGCAATCTGTTTTATAAGTGATTTTTCTTATCTCCTTACTACACCCTCATATGAAAATAAAAAATGCTCAGATGGGATGAGAAGGGATTTGAGAACATGCAAAAACGATGTGTTTTTCTAAGGCAAATATTTTCTAAGAGCTATTGAAGCAGCACTTCTTTTTCTTGACCCTTAACATTGGGTTTTCACTTCAGCAGCATTGGGATCCTGTTCCACGCACACTCCAAAGACCTTTCACACTCAGTCCTTGCTAGGCTGGGATGTCCCATAAGAATAGTTTAATTCCCCAGGGCAGAATACTTGCAGGAGGCCGCAGAACTGGCTAAGCATCAGAAGAGAGATGGCAATGCAGGACACTTCTTCCTACCGCCGCGGACTGCTGAAATAACTTATTATTCAAATAACCACTGAATAACTTCTACATTTTGCTCTAAAAACAACCCAACTGAGTGAAGATGAACCGAGCACGTTCCCAGCAGCAGCAGTAAGACACGTCCATGATGGTAGATGGAAATAACTTGCTCTCTTGTTTTTCCTTCCTGTGACCACCCTTCTCAGCAGATGATAATGGGAGAAGGGCTGAAAACTGACAAAAGGAGAGAAGGTCCCAAAGGTGTGACTACAGAAGGAAGAGCGTCTTCTCCAGCCACCTGCCAGGACAAAGAGAAAGGCAATCACAACAGAAACATCTCGCTTTTGGCTCAGGATTAGTAATGCTTTATGCAGTCCTGGCCTCCAAAAAAGGCCCTCCCCCCTCCCTTGTGGTACCCCGATGCGGCTGTTTATACCACAGGCTCTGCTTTTATTGCTTATTTCAAAACAAACCTTTGCCATTTCCTGACCAGAAAAGTTGTGCTTCTAATACTGTGCTAGAGACTTTGAAAGTCAAGGCAGTGCTGCTTTCCACTATAAATAGCCCAGGCTTGCTATGACATCTGACTGTGACATTTACTTCAAACGAAGAAAAATAATCTTGGGAGGAAACAAACAAATAAAAAAAGAAACAAAGAATAAAATAATTTTTTTAAGAAATAGAACATAATAGTCCCTATATCTCTGGGAGAAATTAATCTCTGGGTAACTTCAAAACTGTTTTCCGGTCTTCAGGACACG
Organism: Zapornia atra; assembly: GCA_013400835.1. Taxonomy (NCBI): domain Eukaryota; kingdom Metazoa; phylum Chordata; class Aves; order Gruiformes; family Rallidae; genus Zapornia; species Zapornia atra. The sequence goes on from VZTU01011187.1 coordinate 33,724, forward strand.
TAGGCACCCCATAGAAAGTGCCTGATCTGACTCTGGAGGCAGCAGATCTTCTCCATGTGATACATGACAGGAAAATATTATTCCAGCCTTTCTGGGTATAATTTCAAACTATTTCCTGGTATTATTTTCCTGCTCCCAAAAGCCCATGGCTATCATCCCTCCAAGCTGCCTTGACTATGGTTATATCTGCATTTATTTCCCAGAGCCCCGAAAGCAGCAGATTCTGCATTGCTTGGAGTTGAAATCCTCCCACCCCTCAGGTCAGAAGCCAAACACCCCAAGATAAGCATCACGCTTGGGGTCATGTTATTGAAAACTTAAAGCAGAAGTGATTCTTCAAAGTATTTTCTGTCACTGGTTTTGTAACCATCCAGGTTTCTGGGCATAAAGCTGAATGGGGATCCCCTCCATGTGTGTCAATACCTGATGGGAGTGAAGGAAGACAAAGCTGGGCTTTTCTCAGTGGTAACCAAGGAAAGGACAAAGATGATGGGCATAAACTCAAAACCATGAGACTCCACTTAAAAACTAGGAAAAAGAATTTTAAAATGAGATGACTGTGCGGATGGTCCAACACTGCAACAGGGTGTTGAGTTGCCATCATAGGACCTTTCCAGAAGCCCAGCTGGACATGGTCCTGAGCAGCCTGCCCCAGCTGACCTTGCTCTGAAGCGGCCTTCCAGTCTCTGTAAGGTGTCTGCAGCAAAGCTGGGGAAGAACTGTTCCCAAGGGCATGGAGCAATAGGATGAGGGGGGATGATTTTAAACTAGAAAAGGGGAGATTTAGGTTGGATATTAGGAAAAAGTTCTTCAATATGAGGGTGGTAGGACACTGGCACAGGTTGCCCAGAGAGGTGGTGGAGGCCCCATCTCTGGAGACATTCAAGGTCAGGCTTGATGGGCTCTAAGCGACCTGATCTAGTGAAGATGTCCCTGCTCACTGCAGGGGGTGGGACTAGATGACCTCTAAATTTCCCTTCCAACCTTACACATTCTACAATTCTATGAGAATGGGAGATAGAAGAGCAGACTACAGGTTTGAACTAAAGGGGAAAATGGCTTTCTAGGAACAAAGAGAATTAGGAAAACAGCCCCAGAACAGACACCAAGAAAAGATACCCTACACATTGTTTGGCTTTGCTGTTAAAAGAAGGCTGCCACATCAAAGAGTAACTTGACAGTTAAGGATTAACTAGTCTGCAGGAAAAGTCTGGCCTGACCAAACATCCAGCTCAAGGGGTTTTATGCTTACAGAGACAGTCAGCAGCCACAGTGACAGCTACAGGGCAGCTGTGACAGACTCACTGTCATCTCTAGAGATAGCCAGCCCGTTATGAATTCCTTATGTATTATCTTTAAAAAAGCAGCATCCTTAACAGCAATAAAAACCTGTGCAAAGAGACTTCCAGAGTCTTTAGATAGCCTGTGCTAGAGACCGATGTGAAGGAAGTCCCCAGGTACTGTACCCTATGAGCCTCTGGACAGTTCTCTGTGACAGCTGTGAGAAGATGGATTTCTTACCGTAGAAGACAGCAATTCCTGAAGAGTCTTTACTGTAGTAAGTTAGGCTTTCATGCTAAGAATTTTAAAAGTTTTAGGAAAAGCTGCATCACAGAGGATTTGTGCTAGGTAGTTTGGACATTTGAACAACACAATTCAATGATCTTTGAAGGTTCCTTCCAACCCACACAAGTCTATGGAGCCTGAGTGCCATGCACAGCCCATGAGAAACTGATCCATGTGCCTACCACTCTCTGAAGTGTTCAGTGACAACTCAAAGAGCTCAAGGCCCTAATTAGCCACTTCCACATTGCTGATATGAGGATCTTTTCTTCATGACAAAATACGTTCAATAAAGGAGCTACAGAAAATGGGACCCCAGAAAATTTCCAAGCAGCTAAAACTTGGAGAGATGGAAAGCTGTGAAAAACATCAAGATGTTATCACAAGAAATTGTTTTTCCAAAAGCTGCCATGTACTGGGCAAAACCAAAATTGTACAAAGTTCTGAGTAGGAACCTGAACTGGTGTAGTATTTATTGGACTCCAAAACCAATCCAAGGATCTTATTAATGTCTATAAATATCTAGAGAGTGGGACACAGGGGAAAATGTCCAGCCTCTTCTCACTGGACTGTGGAGACAGGACAAGGGGCAATGGCCTCAAGTTGGAGCACAGGGAGTTCTGCACCAATACGTGGAAGAATTTTTTCAGTGAGGGTGAGGGAGCCCTGGGACAGGCTACCCAGGGGGGTGTAGAGTCTCCTTCTCTGGAGATATTCAAGACCTGTCTGGACGCCGACCTGTGTGACCTGTCCTAGGAACCCTGCTTTGGCAGGAGGGTTGGACCCGATGATCTCTGGAGGTCCCTTCCAGCCTCTACAGTTCTGTGATTCTGTTACTCTTCAGTCCCCAATGCTTAAAAACCTCTTAATATCTTTCCTGCCACAAATACTTCAAAGACCCTTTTCTCAACAAATGATGAACAAGGTCCTATTTACAACACTCCAACAACTTTTCACCCACGTAGGGTAAAAGAGAACCAAAACTACTGCAAGCCATCCGAGAGCACTGATCACCTCCACTTGAAAGCCATAGCTCTAGCTGACTCAAGGTCCCACCAAGTACTATTTTATATTTTTTATGTAGTTTAAAGCCTTAAGATACCAGTGCAACCATCTGGGTTCATTGCCACTCTGTAAGGTATGAGGTCACTGGATTTCAACCCACACCCTCTGTACACTTTGGAGGGAAAAGACTCCGAATGACAGAGAAAGTGACTCCTTGGTAACCCTAATCATTCTCAAACTTCTACTGATTCTTCCATAGAATCACTGAATCTTTAAGGTTGGAAAAAACCTCCACCAAATCCAACCATCTGTCCAATAACACCATGTCAACTAAACTATGTCCTGCAGTGCCACGTCTCCATGTTTTCTGAACTTTCCAAGTTTCCCTTCTTATGCCTCTATAAAAATGCCCTTAGTGACAATTTCTTTTGCATAGGAACCCACAAATACATATTAAGGCACTTCTTTCCTAACTTTCTCTTTGATAAATGATGTTAAACTCAATCTCTCTGTTTATTGAATTTCTGCTGGAAGAAACCAGATTTCACAGATTTTTATGGGTGGACTTTGGGTCAGGGGAAAAACACTAAGCCCCATAGCAAGGAAGGAAATCTTGCACAGGTGAAATTAGGAATTGTTCTTCGGGGTTTACATCAGGCATAGGGAAAGAATCACAGAATGTTGGAGACTGAAAAATCATCTAGTTCAACACTCCTGCCAGAGCAGGATCTAGATTAGATCACAAGTGTCCAGTTCTGGGCTCCTCACCATCAGAAGGACATGGAAGTCCTAGAGTGAGTCCAGAGAAGGACAACCAGGCTGGGGAAGGGGCTGGAGGGCAAATCCTCCGAGGAGCGGCTGAGGGAGCTGGGGGTGTTCAGCCTGGAGAAGAGGAGGCTGAGGGGAGACCTTCTCAGTGCCTCCACTGACCTGACAGGAGGGTGCAGAGAGGTGGACAATGGTCTCTTCAGCCAGGGGACAGGAGATGGGACAAGGGGCAATGGGCTCAAGCTGTGCCAGGGCAGGGTCAGATCACATGTGAGGGAAAAGGTCTTCCCTGAAAGAGTTGTGGGATGTGGAACAGGCTGCCCAGGGAGGGGGTTGAGTCACCACCCCTGGATGTGTTTAACAGACGGCTAGATGAGGTACTTAGGGATATGGTTTAGCACAGGACAGGGACAGTTGGACTTGATGATCTTAAAGGTCTTTTCCAACCTCGTGATTCTGTAACACAGGAACACATCGAGGTGTTTTTCGATTATCTCCAGAGAAGGAGACTCTATCCTCTCTGGGCAGCCTGTTCCAGGGCTCTGCCACCCTCACAGTGAAAAAGTTTTTCCTTATGTTCACATGGAACTTCCTCTGCTCCAGCTTGCACCCACTGCTCCTTGTCCTATCATGGGACATTACTGAGAAGAGCCTGGCTCTGTTTTCCTGACACTCACCCTTTATATATTTAGAATCATAGAATGGTTTCGGTTGGAAAGGACCTTCAAGGTCATCAAGTCCAACGATCTATCCAGCCATGCTAGGTCCAACACTAGACCATGTCACAAAGTATATGTACTCTTCTTTTAAACACCTCCAGGGCTGATGACTCACTCACCTCCCTGGGCAGCCTGTTCCAGTATCTGACAATCCTCTCAGGAAAGAAACTTTTCCTAATATCCAACCTAAACTTCCTCTGATGCAACATAGTTATAGACATCGATGAGGTCACCCCTTAGTCTCCTCTTTTACAGGCTAAGAAGACCCAGCTCCCTCAGCCTGTCCTCCTAAGGAAGATGTTCCACTCCATCATCTTAGTGGCCCTGTGCTGGGCTATTTCAAGCAATTCCCTGCCCTTCTTGAACTGAGAGGCCCAGAACTGGACCCAGTACTCCAGATGCGATCTCACCAGGAGAGCCATTCCCAAGCCCAGCACAGACTCAAAGCTGCTACACATACTGTTTCTCCCATACAGGCAAACCCAGAAACAGTACCATCTTTCTCATTCATTATCTTAAATTAAGATCAGCCTCTTTCTCTGCCAAGCTGAAACCATCTGCCTTTGCAGTGAACCTATGGGGATGCATAACTACCTTCATCCTCAAGACCCTTAGACCTCAGGAACTATTTATACCCTAGAGAGGAAAAAAACCAACCCAACAACAAAAAACAACACATAATTTCCCTGACTTTTGATGTATTTTTTTCAAGTTTAACTTTGTTTTTTTAAATCCCACCTATTTAGTCACACATTCAGTTCAAAGGGTCCTCCACGTGTAAGATGACACAACAGCAAGCTGCTTCTGCTCTTCTATTTTACCCTGAAATTTCAAAAGCTCGTTTCATCAGTGGGAGAAAGACAGTCTGAGGACTTTCACTCCCAGGGTTAAATCTTTCTGGAAAGCACATAGTCCTCTACGGTCACACACATTTTAAAGTCACATAACTCGTCCCTTGCTTCGGTACTTCCCCTAACTGTATTTCACTTTCTCAGCATCCTTTCTTGAACACTCACATACTATCATGGTGCCAAAGCATGTGTGCTGAAATGCTGAATTCAAAGCGACTCTTTAATGCAGTTTTCCTTGCTCTCTGATTCATCCACAGCTTCCTGCTCAGTTACAAGCTCCAATTATTACCTGCCAATTCCCAGCACTGAAGAACATCAGCACTGCACCTCACCTTTCTTCTACTCTAAGGAGGGACGTCAAAGTTATTTCAGGAAAGAAGATATAGCTGATTAGGGAGAAGGGATATGCAAATGTTATCTTACACACTGGTATTTTTAGCAGCTCAGTGGCATTTCAAGGAGGCAAGGAGTGGATACATGGCTGCAGGAGGATGAAGTAAGCACCCCAGGGATAGGTATGAAAATCTGCCCATTAGCAGGGCAGGATAAGGAACAGGAAGTGCTGCCTGGAGTTCCTGAGAAGGGGGAGAAGGCCAAAGGCTCCAAGCATGTCTGCTTACATTTGTCTTCAAAAACCAAGGAAGCAAGGAAAGAAAATAACCACCTCCACCCTAATTTTTAGCATCTCAAGAACGTGTTGATTACAAGTCCTTTTTCTAAAATTTCTTCCATGACCCCCAGATACTCCCACCACGTACTTTAATTTGCCAACTGAAAGCAATTACCTCACAGAACCAGGCTACTGACTTTCATGGTTTCAAGAGGTGCACTGTCTTCAAGGAACTGTCAGGTAGTGCAGTGTAGCTCTACCTTTTGTGTAACATCATCACTGAAGATGCGAAACATTGGAATAAACTGGACCAGAACTCAAGGAATTAGTATCGAATTCTTTCCAGTCCCTGAAAGGTGCCTGAAAGAAAGCTGGGGAAGAACTGTTCCCAAGGGCATGGAGCAAAAGGACAAGGGGTGATGGTTTTAAACTCAAAAGGGGAGATTTAGGTTGGATATTAGGAAAAAAATCTCCACTCTGAGGGTGGTGGATCACCGACCCAGGTTGCCCAGAGAGGTGGTGGGCTCCCCATTCCTGGAGATATTCAAGGTCAGGCTTGATGGGGCTCTAAGCAACCTGATCTAGTGAAGACATCCCTGCTCACTGCAGGGGTTGGGACTAGATGACCTTTAAAGGTCTCTTGCAACCTAACACATTCTATGATTCTATGAACTCACCTTATGCCATTTCTTGGTATCCCTTTTTGGCTGTAGAGAGCACAGACATCCACCCAAACCTGAAACCGTAATGTAAAGGCAAAGTTCTCAGGCAAAAGGACCTAAGAAAAATCTTGCCTTACTTCATATTCTCATGTCCTTTCAGTCCTAAACACACCAGAGACATTCAAAACACTGCAAGACCCCAGGTGACAATGAAAATTTTATGTGAAAGAACTGCCTGTCATGGACTTTGGTGTATAGAAAACAACCCTACACCTTACGCTGGCAAAGCACAATGCTGTCAAATCCCACCAGCAGTAAAAACTTGTATTAAAGAGCTTTTTCCTCATTCTTTAGTAACAGGGAAGTTTCAGGGCTTAGATTGTCACTTGGTCACTATTGTGTGTCATGGTTATTTCTACCAAAACAAGAGTAACAGCTGCCAAGCACGTACCAAAACTTGATTGGCACACTGGTAGGTTCTGGGTTTGGGGTCTTTTTTACTAGAGGAAGCAATATGGTATGTTTCATTTCATATATATTATTCTCTTCCATCCTGAGCACTAAGTATGGCAGAAACCAAACCACACCCATTCCAACATAAAGGTAACACAAGGTCTCCCACCCCACTACTCCACCATTTTTATGTTGGAATTTCTCCATTGTAATAAACTACGTTATTTTGGAACTAATGCTGATGGAAAAGGGAACAGAAGGGGTTAAGAAAACAAAAAAAAAGCAGCATATGAAAGTTGCAAGGACTTAATTTAGAAGATAACTGAGATGAAAAACCAAGAGCACCATCTAGGGGTTACTGCAGTTCTTACACGGGGGGATACTCGGGACAAGTAGGATAAATGGGGTTTTAGGGTTTGTATTTTTAGTCTGAATTACTCTAGTTGGGATTTAATCTGAAATACAGGTAAAATCAGGGCTGTAAAAAAAAAAAGACTGACGCAAAAAGCTGTATTAGACTTTGGATGAAATCTACTTACAGTAGTACTTCCAGCACCAAAAAGTGGGCAGTTAGGCTGATAGATGTATATACAATTAAATGATATGTCAAAGTCTTAAAATGCTCAGTTATTTATAATGAAATCTATACAAAACAGTTAAAAACGTGTTTTTCTATATACATTTGGAAAAAAAGAAAAAAAAAGTATTGTCTTCATTAGCAGAATGTATTAAAACTGGTTCTCTTACCCCATCCGAACCCAAACCTCTTTCTGTGGCTTGTAACCATCACAAAACCCCACAGTATTGCTTCGACAAGCCGAGTCGTAAGGCTGATTTTCTGAAACCTACTGCTGCATACCAATTTTAAGCAGTTCAAACTTCCAAAACTGTTGCTTTAAAAACAGCATGTAAGAGTAAAATACAGGTTTTTTTGTTGTTGTTTTTTTTTAAAGCCTTAGCTCACTTCTAAATCCAGAGGTTCAACTTGGAAAGACGCTGAACCAGTTATCCCCAATTTTGAAAAAAATCCTGATTTATAGCAAAATACATCTTCCCCCCCCCCACCCTGCCCCAACCCTGTTTGTATGAGCATTAGCACACCTGCCTGTTTCACAGGAACTTTTTCAACAACTTGGCCTCACTTGACATTTTATATTTAAATAAATAATTGAAGGTTAACTAAAGTACATGAGCATTTCCTATGCTTATGGCACAAAGAAATGCCTCAATACACCGTTATCCTACTTCTCGTAAAGCATGAAAACAAAAAAATCCACTAGCAAATCCACTTTGCTACCAGTTAGTGATTTTTGCTTATTTCCAAACATTCACCAACAAGAATTATAAAAAAATAAACTATATATATTTTTTTTTAGGCTTATGAAAAAATCTTAACTCTAAGTGAGCACAAGTGCAAGAAAGCGAACCAATTCCAAAATTCCTGGGGCTTTTCCAGCACTGTCAGAGACACTTTTTTTTTTTTTTCTCTCACATGCTATTTAAAAATACAAATATTTATTAAACATTCTCTTTTTTTTCTTTTTTTTTGATGGTGTTTTTGCTCAACAGCTAACGAAAAGACACAGCAAAGTAACGATCCCTTTTTCACTGAAATCTCTTTCAGTATCTGGGCAAGGGCTTCAATAGCACGAGCTGTAGAATTCGCTTCAGATTTGCTTTTTGAACAGGAGTACATTCCACTGTCACAGGTTTACTGAAATCTCAGTAGCTACACCTTTTTTTTCTCTTTTTTTTTTTCCTCTTTTGAAACAATTTTTAAGATGCAGCTTTTGCAATACCGTCTTGTTAAAACACACTGATGCTTCAAGGGTCCAATGAACAACTCTAACAGGCAAAAGTGCTCTAAGACATCACAAAACAAGGGCATCTTGGATACTCAAAATCCCAAGATATTTTAAAGTGCACTCCAGTGTCCCAATTCCTTAGGATTGTTCAGCAGAACTTCGAGAGGGGCTGGGCTCAGTGCCGTCCTCAGTGCTACTGTCCACATCTTGCTCCATTGCCGTCTCCTCATCGTCGAGGCGCTGACTGGTGAAGTTGTTGAGCTCCAGGAGCCCACTGGGTTCCACTACCACATTGGAGCTGGAGTGACAAGGGATGGAATAGTGAGGGATAGTCTGAAAGAAAGAGCAGAATTAAGTCTTAACAGGCAGTTTTCACAGGGAAAGGCATCCGTGCAAACGCAGGTACTCATGGAAAAGGGATGTTCTCTTTCCAAGAGCAAGTTTTCCCCTAGCTGAAGCCCACTGCACGTTACATTAGAATCATAGAATAGCATGGGTTGGAAGGGACCACAAGGATCACAGAGTTCCAACCCCCCCAGCCGTAGGCAGCAACATTACATGAGCTAAAGCTTCAGGCACCCTTTCGCTGCGTTAGGTTGTGAAAAATAAAATCTGAATCAACTTGCTCTTAAGGAACTGATCTTGGACCTTGACCCTTCAACTCAAGATCTGTGACAGCACAACCAACAGCAGAAGCACCAATGCCCACCATTCACCATTCCTCAAACACAAAGCACAGAGAGTAACATTTTCAGCTTTATCTTTTCCTTATTTTTTCAGACAAGAGACTCAGCTATAAGGAGGAATTAAGTTTTTTTGGATAAAACACAAGCTCCAGCCCTGCTCATAGCTGCAGCATCAGAGGCTGAGGAAACACAACAGATCTAAGCTATTTATTTCCACTTATATTTTCATAACTTATAGAAACTAAATCTACAACTTTATACAGCTCAAAGTCTGGGCAGTATTTTACTTTTGAAACAGCTCACAAGGATAAACAATACAGATTCTGAAAATATACAGGTTTGAAGCAATATAGAAAGCTGCCTTTGTCTATTTAGGGAAATGAGGACTAAAAATGAATAAAAAAGTGATTTCTACAAAAGCAAAGTTAACTGCAATGAAGATTTTTACAAAGTAGTGTGAAAAACTTGTAAGCTCTATACGCAGATTATTTCCCACACCAGAAGCATTTTCACCATAACACAAATATGATACATGAAAAAAAATTACACTGTGCCAACCCGTCTACAAAGATTCACATTATACCTCTACAAGCCCTTGGATTACTTCCTCACCACCTCCTCAGTTGGCATTACGACCACATATTACATCACAGAACATCATATATAAGACAACAGAATCAATGAAAATCCCAACCATCAGGTAGGCGATGCTCAAAGTATTTAGTCTGAAGATCAATAGCAATTTTACCTCAGAAGTCAAAAGACTGGCTCTAAGTGTCCTTAACAAGTTTTCTTCTGACTCCAAAACTTACTTGCTGAACCTTCCCAGCAAGCAGAACCCCACTACTTTATTTTTCCCTGTTAATTTTATACTCGGAGGTAACATTAACAGGTATCACAAAAAAATCTGGACCATAGTTCCATAGTAAGTGTTGAAGGTCATGTTTTTAAGCAGTTCAAATAAATATACTTTGTAAAATTAGATGAGCTAGATTTGTTTTCTTAAAAGAAAGGAAGACGCCAAGGACACTGTGAATGATACAGTGCTACAGAAATGAAAGCTCAACTTAAGAAGAATGACACACTGTGAAGTAGTAATCTATCACAAGCACAAGAGCAGAAAAAGAACTGAAAACTGGGGAAAACAAAAATATTGGAACATCATTCAGTTGCTATCATCACATTAGACACGAGTTTGCTCTGCTTAACCTTTGCCTTATTTGCTCTCGTCTTTTCTTACCTGGATAACAATTTCTGATGAGCTCTCTTCAGCTTTCTTTTGTGATATATTCTGAATGTGTATAAACTGGTTTGTTGCAGGCATTCCTTGCGCATCGAGTTTCCTCTCTGTTAAAGCAGGACCAACAGCAGGAGGACTTGAACTGGATTCCGTACACATCTGTTGTTGCTGGGGGATGGAAGTTGGCGTCATCCCTACCGCAGTCACCCTCGGCACCTGGGTACATGGTGATGACTCTGCTTCGCTAGCGAGTTTACTAGTGGAGGACATGGCCTTGTTTGGGGAATCCACTATCGTACGTTCTATGTTTGTATCAATCTGAGCTTCCACCATAGACACTCTCAAAATATCCGCTACTGCTGTCTTCGCGGATGCCTGCGTGGGAAATAGGCTGGTAACCGGCAATGCCAGTCTGGGCACAGAACTGCCACCTGCTACCTTTGAAACAGAAGGAGGCTGACGCCCCTCAAAAGTTATCTTTGTAACAGTGGATCCTTGCGTTATAATTGGATGCTGCACCTGAAAATCAAATTTTTGTTGTGCATGTTACAGCTACATTATTTAGTATTTATTTATTATTAATATTATTGAAGAATCTAATCAATATTTCCAAGGACAGTATGGCACAAATAACATACTTGCTATTAGGAAGACAGTTGAAACTCAGTGTTTTAACAAAGGAATTAGCAATGATATGGTAACAGTTAATTGAAGCCTGGGGGAAAAAGCAGCTTTTTACTCTGCTAGGTAAGGATTGTAGCAGTATAATACCACAGCAGCCTCCTTTTCCTTTGGGATTTACATCCCCATGTGATATTTGTTAACCTGCTTGTTTTCACATTACTCCTGAAAGGGCCAAAAAAAAAAAAAAATTTAAAAATGTATTCTTTTCTGGTGTTAAAAAAATTATCTCTCCACGTTCCTCAGTCTTTACATTTTCCCCTCCCCAGGAAAATCAAATCTCTCCTGTACATGAAAGTCATATAGCTTCAGGAAGATGTAAACTACAAAGGAAGACGTACAATGGAGAACCTTAGGAGACTGCAGTGTACTCATCTTTATTTCCACAGAAATAAAAAAAGTGCTACGGGAATGGAAATTAATAATGTGGCCTATCTAAAAATTAAAAGAAAATAATTAGGGACAAATTCCATGCACCAGTGGTGGCAGAAATTCCTAAAAACTGTCCGACAAAACATGTTTTGTGAGCTCTATGGATTATTATTTTTTTTCCCCTATTAACATGTGCTTCTCTTTCCTAGTGTCAACCTTCTGATGGGGTCATTAATACCAGCAGAATGAGGAGTTCTCTCTTGCCAGGACAAAACACTGCTACAGCGACAGGGTTGGTGGTTTTTTTGGGGTTTTTTGTTTTGGTTTTTTTTTTCCTTGAACAGCGATGTGTATTTTGCATGCTATCAATATTCCGTTACCTGGCTTGCTGGCTGTTTCTCTGAAGAGGCAGGTAGCTGCATTTGACTCTGGGGGGGTTGGGGTTGCACGTAGATTTTTTGTGCCGTTGGTGCCTGTTGCAGTTTGGGCAGCTGCTGCGTGGTTTTTACTGCAAGCACCTGTACTACAGTTTGCTGTGGCTGTGCCACTAAGGTAGGGAGTTGCCTTTCTTTGGCCATCATGTGGTGTGGGGGGTGCTGTGCATCTGGTTTGGTCTGTGCTTGCTCTTGCTGCAGAGGGGTTAGCTTTTGATGCCTTATAGAAAGCTGGGGCATTTGTGGGAGTTTGTGCTGGATTTGATCGGCCTGCAGGTGGATTGTCTGCTTCTGCTTAGTCTGGAAACACTGCAGAGTTTTCACTTGCAGTTGAGTCTGTTCCAGCTGTGGCTGACTCAGTTTTTGCTGTTTTTGTGCCTGTGACTGTGTCAGGGCAGATCTGTAAAACAGGCCGGTCTGAGGATCTAAGGTGTCCATCTCTTCCACTTCTCCTTCCTCAGTTCCAAGTTGTTCACTGTGTTTGGTAAATGCAGTGTGACTGCTTAAGGCCTTAATAAGAAGAAGTTAGAGCAAGTTAGTAAAGGACATATAAATTGTAAGAATGCACAATCTAAAAACTATTTTTTAATGTTTCAACTGGACTACTCAAACTTATTTCACCATTACAAACCCCTAACTCATGTATAAAAAGATACCCTTACATGGAGTTTCCACGATACATAAGCAACCAATAGCTGCTCTTACAATGTTAAAAAGCAGTACATCTCTATGTGATGACATTACTTGCATAACAAATCTTCAGAGGATATTAGCTAGCTCACGCGTGTCAGACTAAGGTTGAAAACCCTCAAGGTTGCATGGCAGTTGGATATGAAGCAGCAGAGTTCAGCAGGTGGCTGAACCATTATCTCCTCATTAAAGCCATAGTCTCTCTGCACAATAAATTCTTATTCTGCCTCTTGAGAGCTTAGTCATCTCCATGATTTCTTCTGCAGCTCTCCATATTCCTACAGCCTATTTTGGCAGAGATCCTCTCTCCTCCTTCCTTCCTCAAAATTTTATTGCAATTTTTCCTGGGCATTGCACAAACTTTGATTTTGTAAGGAATCTGAGGAAGAGGTCCATGCTTTGTGCATCATGGTATAAATCATTAATAAATCACCTTAATAAGATGAAGCAACATACTCAAACAGCTGTGAAAATATATTCTCTACAGTGTGTTTATAATCCTAACACAGTACTGTCCTGGTCCACAGCTGGAGTTCTGCAAGTTAAAGCACTGCAGAGTTGAGCAGGTCTTGAACAAAGGCAGTGGAGTGGCTTGAGTAGGATTTGACTACAAGCTACACTGTGTTTGATGGGTTTAGGGTCCTTGCAATGCTGATCTAAATATGATCTTACTTTTTGATTCTATGACATCGAGTTGGATGGGAGTGTTGATCTCCTGGAGGGTAGGAAGGCTCTACAGAGGGATCTGGGCAGGCTGGATCAATGGGCCAAGGTTCAACAAGGTTCAATGCTGGGTCCTGCCCTTGGGTCACAACCACCCCCAGCAGCGCTACTGTCTAGGGGCAGAGTGGCTGGAAAGGTGCCTGGCAGAAAAGGACCTGGGGGTGTTGGTTGACTGCCAGCTGAATGTGAGCCAGCAGTGTGCCCAGGTGGCCAAGTCAGCCTACAGCACCCTGGCTGGTGTCAGCAGTGGTGTGGCCAGCAGGACCAAGACAGGGACTGTCCCATGTCCTGGGCACTGGGGAGGCTGCCCCTCGAGTGCTGGGTTCGGTTTTGGGCCCCTCACAACCAGAAGGACATTGAGGTGCTGGAGCATGTCCAGAGAAAGGCAGTGGAGCAGGGAAGGATCTCAAGCACAAGACTGCTGGGAGAAGCCAACGGAACTGGGGTGGTTCAGCCTGGAGCAGAGAAGGCTGAAGGCAGACCTGATCATTCTCTACAACTGCCTGGAAGGAGGACGTAGCTGGGGGCCAGGGGGGAGGTGTGTGTTGGTCTCTTCTTCCAAGTAATCAGGAAGAGAGGAAACGGTCTGAAGTTGTGCTGGGGGAGTTTAGGTTGGATATTAGGAATTATTTCCTCAACAAAAGGGCTGTCAAGCACTGGACCAGGCTGTCCAGGGAAATGGTGGAAGTTCCCATCCCTGGAGGTACTTAAAAGCCACGTTAGATGTGGACAGGGTTTAGTGGTGGACGTGACACTGCTGGGTTAACAGTTGGAATTGATGATCACAAAGATGTTCTCCAACCTAAACGATTTTATGACTATTTCACAAACTAAAGATCTCAAATGAAAAAGAAGCTGTGTGCTCTGTGTACTGACCAGATTCTGCTACAATCCTCTCCCCCCTACACTAACACCAACAGAATCTTCAGACCCTAGTCCCTTGCAGTACAATGTAGAGAAGAAAGCTGCTGCTGAAGAGACAACACACAGACAGCATGTACTCACCCAGAAAACACTGTCTTTTCCACAGTGGCTGTCAACACCTCTTACTCAATAGTCTCAAGTAATCTCATTAACTGCTACTTCTTTATCCCACCACCCTTACCACTGAAACAGGCGATATTAAAATTCAGTGATTAATTTGCCCTTACATATCATATTTTCAAGCCCACGTCCTGTATAATTCACCCAACCTACGGCTGTTTATAGACTGTTGGGAAAAGAAAGGGTACAACCTGCTGCATGATATGGGTAATTGCGCCTGTGGAGGATGCAGGGATAGATTTCACCACGACAGAAGTCTGCGTTGCAGTCTGGGACTGAGCCACATGCTGCAGGAGAGTCCTCTGGGGCTGGGATGACGGCTGGTGGGGCTGGGACCGATGGCTGACTGAAAGTAAAGAGGTCAGTGGCACTTCTCCAGAACTAACTGCAGTAACTTCAACTATTCACTTTGCACTTAAGCTTCAACTGAAAGCATGTATGAGTGAAATAAAGATCTGAGTATGAAAAACATCTTTTACTGTGTGCTAGCTTCAACCTTAAAGTAGAGGTCTGTTCTGAGAAGCCTCTTAAAGTAGTAACTCGGGGGTTTTTGCCTTTGTTTCTGTTTCTGAAGTAATCATGCTCAGGACAAACCTCCCCTGCCCTATCTCTCCCAACACACCAACTTTGCACGCAGATTTCCAGTTGGGTTCCTTGTACCACACTAGCACCACACCACAGAGCACAAGTTAGTCTGTGGTTTTTGCACCGTTAGAAGCACCTGCACAATCAACTGCAATTCAGAACAGCAAGCCCTTCTCAATGAATTTCTACCACTGATAAACAGCAAGAAACACTCTCCAGAACACAGAATAAATTAAAAAAATTAGCAATTAGAAAATATTTGGGTATTACAAAAGCAAGTGATGTTAATTAGGAATTACGCAGCAAAAACCAGAGGCCATGTCATGGGTGACTTTTTAGAACAGGCCCATCATAAGTTATGGAGCTATGGAGATGGCTCTGTAATTAAGGAGGGGATTGACAGAGAAATTATCTCCTGATGAGAAAAGAAACCCACCACAAACCATTCTACATTGCAGTCATTGATAAAACATGAGTCTACATTACTTTACTCTCCACACTAGGATGTAAATATTTACTTAATTTTTATTCACAGAATAATTAATAACTGAAGGAGAACAAGTAAAGTTTAATTCTGTTGTAACATGAAATTAACAACTGTTTAGTGACCTTCCTGAATATTTAAAGAAATGTCATATTTTGAATTAATACAATTACTTTGCTACTCCAAGGAAGGAGTTGGATTATATCAATACCGGCCTGCATGCTGTGCCAGGTCAGTTGTGGATATCCCCCCCCAACAGTTCCTGCACAATTGAAAGCTTCATTTAGAAATAAAGTTTCTAACCTATATGGTTGTGTAGATACTCTTCCGAATGTGACCCAATACAGTGTTGTCTTCCTGAGTCTGCAGACAGACAAAAAATGGTGACACGAAGGTGTGTGAACCGCTCCCTTCATCTCAGGAGGAAGCACAGGCTGAATCCCAGCTCCCCCATAAAGTGTGCCTAATCCTTTGATCTAGGTGCATGCAGATTTCATGACAGATTATAGACCATTTACTATTTTAGTACTGAATTTTTAGCAGAGGAAAAAAAAATATATAGCTACGTGGATTACTTATGAATCCACAGCAGACTGGGTTTCACTGGTAGATTCCTATGTATCAACTCAAAGTTTATAAAAATCTAAGTATTTCAAAACAGTAGTCACAGCTAAAGGAAAACTTTGACTTCCATACATTCTATGGCATCTAAGCTGCAGAAAAGGACTTCAGTCTACAAAGACACTGACTGTAAATTCCCATCTTCCCTGCAAAGGGTCTTATTTTAAATCAACTTTTACAGCAAGACCCAGCAAAAACTGGAACTTGGAACTGAAGCCCAAATGCACGGTATCTGTTGCAGTGAAGATAACTGTTAATTGGAGATTACTTTAACACTATTTATTGTGATTTTGAGCTTGTTTTAAAAAAGATCCAAGGGAGCAAAGATTGAAAACTGAAGCCAGGTATAGTAAGCGTTTTTTTAAAAAGAACAACAATAACAACCCACCCAGCTCCAATTTCACATAAATTATAGACCATACAAGGGATGAAAGCAAGAGGGGTAGGTACAGAGCAGGCAAATGGAAAATGAAAATACCAGATTAAACACTTAACACTACAAAACACTGGTGTTACAGATACGTACTTGTACAATTTAACACGATGAAATTTTATTCCTCTGTTCTAATGTGGGTTTTCAACACACTTTTGCTTTCACTTCCCAAGTGGGAGAACAATAATGTGGAGTTAAGAAAACAGCTAATTTGATCCTCTCATGTATGGGAAACAGCTCACACCTACTGTTCTGGGGCAGTAGGGAGCATCAGAGAGATAAGGGAATCAAGGACTTACACAAAACAGACAAACAGAGAGGAGGAAAGAATTTTTAAAAGTTAAAGAGCTGAATCCCAACCATAATTTCAACTTGAGTAATTTATTTGTTTAAAAAGCACAATTTTATCAGTTCAAAGCCTTCTAGAAACTGGGGACTGCGTTAGCATGCTAAATGCACATCTGGCTTAAAAACCCACTCTGTCCTCCTAAGAACGTAACATTTAACCCAAATGTGGATTAAACTAACTCAAAGTCCGACTCCTCTCGCTAGGTACAAAAAGTAGTATACAGTTCCTGTAACTTCATTTTCTACTTTTTCCTTACAGAACATTTTCCTTAAAGACAAGCAGGACTGCCTGCCTCTTCCATCAGATCAGGGAAGAGAAAATCTGTTTAACTAGAATATCTTGAATTAACAACCCTCTTGTTTCACTTAAAAACATTCTCCACTACGCCCCAGAAAAGCAGATGCAATCTGTCCCCTGCACAGGGTCTGAAGAGTGGAAGAAAAGACTCATTTCCTCCACAGCAAATTATAGTGAAAACATAAAAACGAAAACACATTAAGACAACTCCCAAATTAAGTCCCCAGACTTCAACCGCAAACCCACCGCCACGCTACCTGAGTCACTTACCAGTTGTGATATATTCAGCAACTAATTCAGACTCTACTACAGCAATTGAAGGACTTTCTGGAGAATGCCTCTTTTCTTGGGTCATCTGGATTGGGACAGCCATTTGGCTCAAGTCAATCGTAGGCTGCCTTGGCTTTGATTCTAACTTTTCCTTCACTGCTTTAGAAGGAAAGAAATGAAAAACAAATAAACCTCTGGTATATAAACCTCCGAAATAAAATAAACATCCAACATAAATGTAAAAGTTTGATTAAATAGATAATGAGCATTATGTAGTAGATTCAAACTGCTACAGGATAAGAAGATAGAAATGAAGCTGATTTAAGATAGGTGCTCTTGAATCACAAAACTTACTACAAACTGCTGCTTAAGCAAGCAATAACCTTGGAAGTTATCCTACACAACCACATGTGTTTGCACACCTGTTGTTTGCTGAAGTTCCAGCAAAGCTTTTATGGTGGAAGTAGCTGACTGAGATTCACTGGATACATCCTGGTAAATTATTGTAGGGCTTGTGTCCACAGCAATTTCATGTTCTGACCAATCTTGACTTCTTGAAGCAATCACATGGACTACAGGCTGAGAGTCTGCTTGAAAAAGAACAAAGGCACATTAAGTCATCATAGGAACATTTTGGGTTGGAGGTCTCTTGTCCCAACTTCTTGCTTCAAAAGAAAGGCTGTTGAATCTGCAAAGCTTTTTAAAATTTATTTAGAATCACAGTACAGACCAACAGTTTCATAGTTATAAAGAAAAGGGCACTGAAAGGCACGTAAGCACACACCTTCCACTGAGGGACATTTGTTTTCATCTGATTCAGTGCTACACCCTATGGTTACATTGGTGAGGCTGCACCTCAAGTACTGTGTCCAGTTCTGGGCTCCTCACCGTAAGAAGGACATCGAGGCCCTGGAGCGAGTCCAGAGAAGGCAAACAGGCTGGGGAAGGGGCTGGAGGACAAATCCTCTGAGGAACAGCTGAGGGAGCTGGGGATGTTTAGTCTGGAGAAGAGGAGGCTGAGGGGAGACCTTATCACTACCTACAACTCCCTGAAAGGAGGTTGTAGAGAGGTGGGCAGTGGTCTCTTCAGCCAGGTGACAGGTGATAGGACAAGGGGAAATGGCCTCAAGCTGTGCTAGGGCAGGTTTAGATTAGATATTACAAAAATTTTTTACTGAAAGAGTTGTCAGGGCCTGGAACAGGCTGCTCTGGGAGGGGGTTGAGTCACTTTCCCTGGATGTATTTAACAGATGGGTAGATGAGGTACTTAGGGATATGCTTTAGCTTAGGACAGGAATGGTTGGACTTGATGATCTTTAAAGGTCTTTCCTAACCTTGTGATTCTGTGATACTCCTAACCAATTTATGCCCTATTATTTATCCTCCACCACCACACAGAGCTGCAACCGTATCACGGCTTGAAGCTACGACAGCATCCCCATCAAGACTGTATGTCTGATGTATGTCATGATGCACATATATTTACCCATGAAAGGACCAAAATTTGTTGGTTACATGACAGCTTTCTGTCATGCAGTGAGGAGATTCAGGAAAGAGCGTGGCAGAGCACAGGCTGCCAACACCCCCCTAAAACTGCTACAGTGCCTACCTCTAGCAGAGTGCCCCAAAAGAGGGAACAGGCTGCAGGCCACAAGCATTTTAACAGCAAGTCAGAGCCCAGCAAGAAACTGTTATCTCTACTTTTCACATAGGAAATCAAGTAAATAGCTCGTAAAAGATAAATAAAGCCATAAGGGAATTGAATAATGACACTCTGCCAACAAACTGGGTGGAAATCTGTGCTAAAAGGAGCCAGTGAGTTACATAAAGCTAGCTAGTGTGCTTGGGAGACAGTCCATTCCTGTTTTGCATGATGTGAATACACACCTTGGGAGCTCTGGGAGGACTCTGTAGAAGAAGAGCTGCTATCAGTGTAGGTTTGTGGTTCTTCTTTCACTTCTGGGAGAGATGAGTTTCCTGTCTCTGTTACCCTTGATGCCTGCTGTAACGTTTCGGTCACCAACTGCCTTGTCTGTTCACTCACAACTGTCGCTTGAAATGTCACTGGCTTTGGTTTTATGAGAACCTAATTAGAAAGACAAGCCTTGCATAGTAAGAGAACTCAAGAAAATAGATTTGAGCAGAGTACAAGGTGTTATTCAAAGAGACCAATCTACAAGACCTACATAATATTCCTAATTCACCTGTAAATTCAGTGGCTCTGAAAATTAAACCACAAAGCCCAAGTAACTATGAAAATACACAAAAACTTGCTTCTCACTCAATAATTTGGAGTACTTAACACAGTAAACTACTAAACAGCAATTTTTCAGGGCTGGGTAAAACTATGCTGTGACAAGAGAAAGCTATGCACGTGAGCTGGAACATGCACTGCACTGGTAAGGATAAGCACCTCTCTTCCACAGCCCACAATTAATACAGCCTCAAACAATTAAGACGCACAAAATATTCTATCTGGTAAGAGTTCAGTTCTTTTAAACACCAAGGGAGAGAAGAGAAAAAGCTGAAACTGAAAGCACCCAGAAATAAGCCAGATTCTCTCTATTTAGCCCCGCCAACTACAGAAGGTTGCAGGGACAACCCAAAAAATACGTTAATCAGAAGGTAACTTGAATAAAGCCTCAGATTTGATGGATGACTTTATGGCCAGATCCCAACTCTTTCCTTCTCATCACCTAGCTGCAAGCTGTAAACCTTAAACAGGCATCTAGAAACACAACCAGACAGTTTCAGTTATGTAAAAGGCTTAGTAAAGCATTTTAGCTTGCTCTAGGCCTCCAGAAACAGCTAGCAAATGTAAACACTGTGCTCAAGAAATCAAAATCAAAGGCCACCTCATTACACCTTTAGTCTCATTCCCCACAAATATTAATCCTACAACAAAGAGCAAAATTATTTACTTCCCATTAAAATGTAAGGGTACATTTCAAGACAGAAATGGGTCCTCACTGTACCTGCGTTTTCCCTTGCTGACCATAAACAATTTTAGTTGGGATGATTTTGGTGGCTGGCTGGACCGTGGACCCTATTCCTTTTGGCTGTGTAACAATCATTTTTGTGATGGGTCTCGTGGCAGTGATGATAGCAGGTTTTGCTCCTGCTGGCACTGCCTGAATAGTTTTTTCCCCCTGTAGAGAAGTCAAAGTTTACAGGTTAACTTAGTGAAATCCCTCAAAGACACTCACTTCTCTAAAAACAGTACACAGGTATAGGTGAGTCTGTGCACCAGGAAATCAATCTGCTCCTGCTGCAACTAGATTTTATTGGATATAAAAACAACGTTCAAGGACCAAACCCAATAAAACCTATGGCTTTCAATGGAAAAGCTACCAAAATCCCCTTTTCCATTAGTTTACCTTTGAACAGCTCCAAAGGGGTAAACAAAAAGCACTAACTAAAGGACACAAGTTTTTTGAAGTTGCTTCTAAGAAGTCATGTAACTTGGAACCTTCCTCAAGTCCTTCATAAGTGTTTTTTTAAAACCACTTATTTCTATTCGCACAAACTTGGGCAAGGCACCTAAAAATGTTGTACTGAGATTCTAAATTAAAATTATTTAAACATAGATCTTTTTATTATCCTCATGATCTTTTATCATCATTAATTATGTATGGACTTTTTTGTTTTAAAACCTAGAAGTTCACTTAAAAAGAAGAAAAAAAAAAAGCAGATTCCCATCTGTTTCACAGGAAACATTCCACTTTGGAATAGTGCTTAAGAGCACAGACATTGAGCACGCTTGTTTTTAGCACTGCACAGTGACAAACCAAATGAACAACATCAGCTGCCAGTTCTCCCATCATTCCTACCAACTCTCATCAAGTGGCTGGAAATTCCAAGCCCCATACTTGTCTCAGAAACATCACATTCTGATGGCTCCTACTGTGTAACATCATAAAGATTGCTGCTCGTGTGAAAATACAGCTGTAAGGTTTGTAAATTAGGAGAGTTCAAAATCTTTAAAAAAAAAAAAAACAAACCTAAAAGGTTTTTCAAAAAAATTAAACAAAACAACCCTCCTTACTCAGTTCTGCTACTCAAGTAGATTAAGTCATAAAGATGACAACCACCCCAGGGAGGTGGTTGAGTCACCTTCCCTGGATGTGTTTAAAAAAAGGTTAGATCAGGTACTTAGGGAAATGGTTTAGCATAGGACAAGAACGATTGGACTTGATGATCTTCAGGGTCTTTTCCAACCTTGTGATTCTGTGACATGATTAATGCATTAAATCTCACTGTTCTATCTAGGATGATGAAGCACATTCATAATATTTATTTACCAGCACTAAAAAGTAAATCCAGCTGAAGTCAGAAACTTGATTTTGTTTATAATACACATCTGGTTATCAAAAAAAATAATTCCACACCATACAATAACAAGGTACAGAAGGTTGCAGCGTTACATGTCACATAACCTGAAAGGCAGCGTCCTTCCTGTGAAGGGACAGTTTATTTCTGCCCTTTACATCCAAAGATAAATTGTTGGGAGATGCTGGTTTAAAACACAGGACTCTGATTTTTAAGGGCAAAACCAGGGTGAGTTGCTAGTAATTTTCTTCCACTTAATTCCTTCAGAATTACAGAATTATTTAACCATGAAAAAAGGCAAGCCCAAGAGTTTGTTTTCGTCTGAGGACATTCCCAGCCTGTTTTAAGCATTTTTCATACCCTGCAATACATACTTCTCAAACATCCCTGCCATTAAGGCATGCTGTGTCTGTTAAGGAGCTCATGCACAGTCTGCTTTTTAATAGAGACTTCAGCAGAATGAACGCAGCAGCCACCACACAGTGCTTGGCTATTGATTAGAGACTTGAAAATCTTACTTACCCCAGCATTTAACAACGTTGTGACAACATTTTTGCCTGGAAGCCCTTGAATTGTAGTTCCTTTTCCAGTAGTTTTTTGCACAACAATCACATTGGGTTTGGATGTCATTGGAATTGTAGTGATTTTGGTTGTAGTTCCTACATTTTTTGTGGGAAAAGAAATAATGTGCAGTTTATCACATGTACATTTCCCTCCTCTGTACAAGTTGGTGAGCTATACAGGAATTGTATTGAAATCTGACAGCACAACAGAGAAATAAAAGTGGGAAGCACCTAGAATGTGACTCAACTCAACACATAAGATTCCCAAGATTAGATTCCCACTCAATAAATCTTTCACCTACTGTAAGTACAGGCATGCCCAGTACAGAGTCATTTATTCTATATTAGGACAGTCAGCCCCTTCTCACAAATTACAGAGCTAATACAGCTTTCAGGCTAACGTCTACCTCTTCAAAGGCTAGAATTAGGGGTGGGGATAAGGACACCACTAATACTCAACTCAAGGTCCTAATTGCACAGACAAATATTCTTCTATAGATAACTTCTGTAGAAGAATCTACGTACCAAGAATGTATCTCCAGTCAAGAGAAATACCAGCTCTCTCTGGCACTGAGCTGTTGTAATACAAATGACCAGTAGTGGATTGAAAGAAGGAAAAGAGAAAAAATATGCTATTGTTTTACAATCAGTTCTTAAAAGATGAGTTTAGGAGCATGGGGGTTTTTTGTTTGTTCTCTGAAGAGCTGTGGTGGCTATTTCTGCTTTTTTTTTTCCTCCCAGTATTTAATTAGTTCCATTGCCCATATCAGGTTTTTATTTACCTGCAGTGACAGGTAATTCTGATCAGCCTTCCACAGGCTACAAGAGCAGATACACCAATATGTAAGTCATCAGCAATATTAGACCATCATTTCAGTATCTACTCAGGTGGATTTTTACCAACACCTTTCCCTTTCTCCTTGAAGAAAGAACCACTCAGTCATAGCAGAGCTGCAAGCCCAAAGGTTCCACTCACTACCTTCTACCCACTAGTCACACCTGCAGATATGTCAGTACCTACTTCAAATTAGTAATTCTACTACTTCTGGGAAAGGGAAGACATGCTGAGGCAAGGCAGTAATCTTAATTCTAGTGACTTCCAAGGCATCTAAAGACTGTTCCCTTAGCTAAAAAAGAAACCAAACAAAAAAGCCCCAAAACCAACTTCCCCCCCAAAAAAAAAACAACCCACCAAAAACCAACAACAAAAGCAGCAGGCATCCTTTCCTTTCCAAACTTGTTTCAAGTTATTATCCTTATCAGGACTAGCCAAGGGTTTTCCTGCAGCCCTGGTGCTCAGAAGAATACTACTTACATTTGTATATATATTCACTCAATGTAGAAATCTTAACAACTCATCACTCACCCACAACACATTAAAGTTACTTGTTCCCCAAGAAACTACTGTATCAGCCCTAAAGATCGTTTTATAGGAAACCTGATCTGAAAACCTGAGGTATCTCTATCAGACTACACTCCAGTGTGGGTTTACTGGGTGACTTGTGTGACACATTCCAGTGACAGGAGCCATGGCTGGTGCCATGACACGTCAACACTAAGCACCAACAACTTAAAGATACTAGGTAGGATGGACAGACCCAGCAGATCTTGCTGTATATGTGCACCTAGCTAGGAAATGCAGCTGACTGACCTCCTCTGCATTAGCACTGTTAAGAGTCCAAAACATACTAAGAAATCGTGACTGGTGTGAGTGTGCTTAGTCCTGGTCCTAAAGAGACCCTAAATTTAGAGGCTGTACTGGCAGACAGCACTAAGGCTGGCCAGCAGATGAACTAATCTAAGCAGCAGGGTATGCATAAGGCTGGGAGGAAAAAAATTAAGTTAGAACATGGGGTAAGAGAAAGATAGGCTGACACTAGTAAGAACAAGATAAGGTGGAGCCTGCAAAGCTAAATTTAACATAGTAGTAGCTCTCCTCCCCCACATCTCTCTCTCCTTTCCAGGCTTCTCTCACATTAGAGGTTTCCTTCTTAAATGGGAACCACTGCAATCCTTAAGAACACTTAACCTCCATAACTTCTACCCATATTCTTCCTCAACCTCAGCAACTTTTCTTTTGAATTAACTTCTCCAATAAAATTCCTAATAATTATCTGAGGACGTTACTCACAGGAAAGCCCCGAATAATTAGAGCAAGTCTAAAGTCACTTTTGAAATAAGTCTTAATATCAAAGTAATTGCATGCCTACCAGAAACAATATTACTGCTGATAATCTTCCCTCCCAGCGTGGCCAGTGATTTTGGTACTACAGTAATGATACTACCACTTGTAGTTTTCACATAGGTAGCAGCCCCTGGAGTTCCAGCCATCCGAGCCCCTATAGAGGGGCTAACCGTTGGCCGCGTATATGTTGCTTGAGTTCCTGTTTTAATGAGAGAACAAGACAATTCACTGTTAGAACATGATCCTCTACTAGGTATTTGTGGATTAAAAAAAAAGTTACTTTAGAAGAAAAGCATGAGATTTTATTCAGAGGCTCCACACTGAAATTTATTACCGACCTTTACAATTCTGCCAGTGGTTTTTAAAGCTGCAGAGCAAGAGTCAAGCACATACCAAATTTAATTGAACATATGAGTTTTCTGTATTATTTTACAAAGCATTTCATGACTGCTATATTTTAATTAACATCCTTGTGCCTGAGATTGTCATTTTCAGTAGTTGTTTTAGATTCTACCTGTATGTTTGACACCTGCTCCCTTCAAAACCCACAAGTCGGGCATCTGGTTACACTACCAGAACTGATTCCTTCCTCTACTAGAAGACACCTACATTCTCACTTCTGTATGACAAATTCCTTATAAAAAGAACATTTCAAATAACTGGTGTGAAGATCAGCCTATGAGAAAAATATAATTTATAATGATAATGCTATTTTAGCATCCAGCAGTACAGAAGAAACTTCCTGATGTGGTATAAACACTGTTTTTTCCTACCTAAATGCTGTTAATAAAATAAATAAATGCCTTTTTTTCCTACCTACTCCTTCTCAGAAAGCAAACAGAACTGAATCCATAAAAGAAATTTGTTCAAAATAATAATAGAAGCCAAGAGCTACACAAACACTGTCATTCCATTCTGCTTGTACTGCTACAGAGCGTGCACTACAAACCTTAATTGCTAAAGATTATTCCAGGGCAAACCAGTTTGCTGTAACAAGAAAGCCACGTGTTCAAATCAGAGACAGCACAATGCAGGTTTTACCAATTAAATGAACTGCAAAACTGCTAGGTTTTTTAAAACGTACTGAAGAATGTTTTTGCACAGTGCTTCAAAAGCTAAAAAAGGAGTATTAATTCATTTATGCTAATATTCCCAAGCCATGAAACGAGTTTTCTGAAGGCTAGGGTAAGTTTTCCTCATGCAAGTTCACCATCTGAACAGTCTCGTGTTGTTTCTGATCTTTAATCAGTAAGAAAACAGCAATACAATTAGATCCCCAGAAGAACACTGGGAATTTAAAATTCAATTTAACAGCCTTTTTATAAATTCACTGCAGGACTATGAGCAAGTCTTTTCAATTCCACATACATAAAATAGAAGTAATGCTGACCTGTCTGCTTGAGGTACCTAAAAAGTTAAAGTAATGTAAATCATCTAATATAAGGTGCTACTGAAGTGCAAAGTATAAGTTGCAAGAAAAGTTCCTTTAAAATAAACCCAGTGGGGAAGGAATGGTCACATTTTTGTGTGCCAATTCAAAAAGACTGGAAGAAGAATTTTAAAAAAAAACCACCTCAGTGCAAAAATCCTAATCTAGAAGAAATATAAACAGGACTCTGAACATGCTGTTGCACTCGCTGTTCACGAGAGACAAGTGTGTCTTTCACCCTAATAAACCATATTTGGTCGCCTGTTTGTCTGGGTTTACCCTCCCTTCCCTTCTCAGAACCGAAACTTACCAGTGGGAGTAGTGACCAGTTTAGTTGTCATGATAGTCCCATTACTGCTAACCACCATAATAGGTGAATTGCTACTGCTGGGCAAGGTCGCTGTAACTGGTTTGGGAAGGATTTTACTGGGCTGCACCTGTTGAGTGATTATTTTAACACCTAGGAAAGGAGAAAGGTCACTGTTAAAATACAGGCACGAAAAGTTACTTTCTGAAATGCTTTCCCAGACCAAGCCCTAGTAGGCAAGTAGCCTTACAAGGCTTCTACTCTGAGCCCATGCATTCTTGATCCTGAAATGAATTATTACTTTTTTTTTTTTTCCTGTTTGGGCTTTTTGGTTTTGTGCTTGGGTTGTTGGTTTTGGGGATTTGTTTTTGTTCTTTTGTAAATAACAAGACAGTCATCATCTTTGCCTTTCATGTGCCTGTGTTAACAATTCCCAGCTGTCTCCACTGAGGCATGGGATTCCATCCCATCATTGATTTGTTGTAGTGATTTTTAACCTTCTCTGTTCCACGATTCAAAAAAATAGAACATTTCCCAGGAACCAATAGGTTACAACCAATACTGAATCTGTTCACACACAATGAAGTGAACACACAATAAAAGTGAAATAGCTCCTCATCAACCTAGTTCATAAATTCTAATGAGTTTTAATTAGCCTAGTTGAATTACACCCCTCTGAACAAGTTAAAAAAAGGTTTCTGCACGGAGTATTAGCGTGTGCAAGGAAGCAACTCTGTCACTGGCCAGGGAAGGCTGCTTTAAGCCAAGTGCTCTCTTTCCTCTTCATTTACTGGTTATCTTGAAGCTACAAAGAAATTGGGCTGGAACAACTTCTGAATAGAATCAGCAGGAACAAGGGACTAGGACACCTTAATACAGCAAGGATTCCGATCCCTCTCTCTCAATTTGTGTAGCAGAATAGGACCTCCCCAAGACTCACTTCTCAGTCACAAAAAGAGAGATTCATGTCATCTGGTCAAGAACTACGTCCAGGATGTTTGACTCTTGACTTCTGTTCCATGATGACATAAATGCATTATGTTGGTCAAATGCCACAGAGCACCCAACCTGAATTATTCCCACCTAAATGTAGGCACTTCTGTTCGTACAAAAGTATTTCGAGGTGAACAATTTTGTCTACTTGGGATGTGAAACATCCTCCAGAGATGTCTTTTTCTTTCTATGCTCACTATAAAGGCAGTACCGAGCAAGTAAGCTCCAAGCTGAAATAATCACACAATTCCAAGGTTGGAAAAGACCTTTAAGATCATCAAGTCCAACCATTCTCGTCCTAAACTAAACCATACCCCTAAGTACCTCATCTAACCTTTTTTTAAATACATCCAGGGAAGGTGACTCAAGCCCCTCCCTGGGCAGCCTCTTCCACAGCCCCGCAACTCTTTCAGTGAAGAACGTTTCCCTCACATCTGATCTGACCCTGCCCTGGCGCAGCTTGAGGCCATTTCCCCTTGTCCCATCTCCTGTCATCTGGCTGAAGAGACCATTGCCCACCTCTCTGCACCCTCCTGTCAGGTCTCATTGTAGGCAGTGATAAGGTCTCCCCCTCAGCCTCCTCTTCTCCAGGCTGAACAGCCCCAGCTGCCCTCCAGCCCCTATGAAGCTAGGAAAGAGAAACTGAAGCTTCTGCATCATCCAGACACAAAACCGGATGAAAAGCAAAGTCTCTGTGATAACTGACTCACATCTTCCAGAAAGAATAAGTATTTTCAAATAAACTTTAACTAAAAAGCCTAAACCCAAGATAGAAGGCAAGGAGTGAAGCTCTTATTGATCAATTACTGTTCAGTGGCTGGAGGAGGGAGGTCTCATCTGTCTTCATCAGCATATATTGTTCGTTCTGAGGCAGAAGCCTGATAATCCCAAAGGAAGTTTGTCAAAGGACAGGAGTAGGGCTGTTTATTTTTTCATTCTATGGTCTGTTTTAAATCTTTGCTCTAAATTGTATAAATATAAAATAGCAATTTTACTGGCATTATTAATATAAAATATGGACATAAAAATACTTTGCACTTTTATAGCACTTCTTCCTTTAGAATCGGGTAATTGTGCAAGCGTTAGTTCTTGCTACATATCAGAGAGATAACTGTATTCTACACCAGAATAAAGCCATCATAGAAAGATTAAACGACTTGCCCAAAGTCAACTGAATGAATCAATGTTACAAAAAGAATCTAGTCCAAATTCCAGTCTCAGATCTAATTGTATTTGTTTTGACAAGTACCTCAAAAGTAGTTTTTGATTTCTCTACTCAAGAAAAGAATCAAAGCATGGATTAACTTCTTCTTTCAGTTGAACACCTCTTGGATCTTCAGAAACTGGTGTCTTCCAGACTGCCATTCATGTTACTTTTTGAGGATACTTACATACCTTTCAACCTCTAAAGATAAAACATTTCTTCCTAAAGCATGATCTGTTAATACCTGAACCAAACAGGAAGAGTGACAGAACCATATTCCACAACTACTGTGAGCTGAAAATATTAAGACATCCTTCACTATCTACTCATATACAGGTTCCACACCAAATCTTGTACTCAAACCAAAATCATAGAATATACTGAGTTGGAAGGAACCCATAAGGATCATCAAGTCCAACTCCTAACATTATGCCTTAACAATAGCTCCCCATGCACGTTCTGGGACAGAATTCTGCCCTGCTTTCATGAACTGTGGTTAGACTTCACCAATATGACCCAAGATTAACTCCAACTACCTGATTCCTGTTTGATCTGAATGGTGGGCTTGATGCCAGGTGGCAACTGAGATTGCTGTGGCTGCTGTTGAGCTACAGAAGTCTGCACCAGCTGTTGTTGCTGCTGCTGCTGCTGTTGGGCCTGTTGTATTTGGTGCAGCTGCTGTTTGGGGGACTGCTGATGCTGTTTGGGAAACTGTGCTAAGATCTGAGTTGGATTTCCAACCAAACCTTTTGGGGAAGGTAGTCTGGTAGAGGCAACCTTAATGGCCGATGTAGATACGCCTGTGAAAGAGTAAATGGTTTAAGATTGAACATTGCAACACAATAGAAAAAATATCACATTTTCTTAAATACTTTTGGATTTAAACTGTCTTTACTACTGAAATATGCAGAGGTATGGGTAAAGAAAAGATCCCACACAGCAAAAGCACCTTATTCAGAGCCAAGGGAGGTTTATAAAGATTTTCAACATGGCAGCAGCTAATGGAAAGGCTACAATACCACTCTGCTTCCTGAACCTCTGGTAGTACAAATAATACACAAATCTTTTCAAAGCCTGATCTTCAAGCTTCAAAAAAAAGCAAAATACCTACAGTTTGAAACTCATGAGTACAAAAAGCTAGCATATGAGGGTGACAAATATCAAACCCATCAACATTAGAAGGGACTACCTGCTAGTAGTCAACGTAATTTTGAAAGAATAAATCAAGTGATGCAACATAATCTAGAAAAATGTGGAACACTTTTTTTGTGCTGATAGGCTAGGTGATCTTGCAGGTAATAAAGTTCTTAAAACAAATTTGCAGTTCAATGGAAAGCTCCCAAATAACATTCATACTTATAACTGTAACTCCTTTACACAGTAGTCACAACATTTCCAGCAAAATTTGGCTTCATCAGTAATTCTAAACTGCACAAGCATAAGCACCAAAAAAGACTAACATTAAGTTAGTGTATCATGAAGGCAGTTTTTAACCAAGTCCCAGCTGTAGTGGAAAATGGAAAGAAAATCTCTCTTATTTCTCCACATTTACAGATGGCAATGATCATCATAAGCTACAATTCTGGCAACCTAAATAAGCAACCCTTTTCTCACTGCATCATCTAAGAAAGTTTCTCAATTGCCTTGGTCAGCCTTTTTCATTCAGAAATTTAACTTACTTCCTAGTTGGAGCAATTATCAGTTTATGTCACAGAATGTTTCACCAGCTTCTTTTGCAGTGACACAGTCTTGGGGCAGGAGAGGGAAGGGGGGTGAAGTTAAGAGGTATTCCATCTGGTGTTTTAGTATTGCAGGTTCTACCACGATCAAACCCAACCAAAAATCCACACTTCAAACAATATGAAATTCTGCTTTGTAGATCAGTATCTTCAGGACCTGATTAACAGAAGCACTGTGGAAGGCAAAATACCTCCTCAGCCTTGATTTGGATGCCCA
Source organism: Zapornia atra (assembly GCA_013400835.1). NCBI lineage: Eukaryota > Metazoa > Chordata > Aves > Gruiformes > Rallidae > Zapornia > Zapornia atra. Next base: position 64,035 of record VZTU01011187.1, read on the forward strand.
ACTTTTTGCAGAATGGAACAAGAATAGAAAATACGGACAGGAAAAATTGCAGTGTGACACTTGTCAGGCAGAATATTTTTCAACTGCTGGTCCCTGAGGCCTTTTCATTCATCCACAGCTTCCCTTCCCAATGGTTAGGTAGTGGCTGCTGTGTTCAATCAGTAGAGTTAGCATACGTATTTGGAATTAGAAATTGGAAACCTAGGAATTTTAATCCAGGCTCACTCATGTCTTAATTTTTAAGGACTTGAAAACTGAGATGCTGATAAAACACACATGTAAAAAGATGTAAGCTCTTCTCTACCTTTCAGAATGGTCATCAAGATTAGTTAACATAAATACCCTAAAGACTGGGGTCAAGCATATGCTGTATTTATTTGATGTGAACTTCGCATGTTTTTATAAATCAGGCTTCAAGAGAAGCAATCATCTTCAAATATTGGAAGCAACCCTTCGTCCTGCATCAGAGTTCTTACATCTAATAATTTTCAGGCTATACTGTTTTAATGCTGCAAGTAAAAAGCTTTCAAATTAAAAGCTATACCACGCCATCTCTCCACATTCTCTTCACAAAGACCATCTGCACATTAATTGAAGTAAAGCATGAAGGAGTTCAACTAGAATTTTTGAGGAACATGCTTGGATTCGTTTCATCTGTAGACTTTTCATGCCTCCTGTGCTTTACTCATCACAAATAAACATAAGTGCACTTCCCCAGTGCTATTCTCAAAAAAACAAGTCCCAATTCATCACCAAATGTTATTGCCATACCTTGTGCTACTGTTGACATAACCACTGATGGTGTGGATGACACTACAGCAGTCACAGCAATAGTACTGGCAGTACAGGAGGGAGTGGAACAGCTGCTGCTGCTGCTGCTACTGACCAAAGAGGACTGAGAAGCAGTTATAACCACCGGTTGCTTTTGAGTAGTGGAGGCAATGACTGACGTTGGGACAAGTTTCGTAACTGCTGCATAGTTGTGGGACTTGGAAAGGATGTTGGGTACAAAAGTTGAGCTTGGAGAGGTGGTTACTATTATCACCTGAAAGAAGAAAGAGAAGAAGAAATTCATGTGTTCTTTGCATTTGTTTAAAAGCGTAACATTTCAGTAATTTATCTGCTACGTGTATTTAATTTTAGGGATACATGTTCATTAAGACCATTTAAGTGTCATAGTAACATTTACTGGCAACAACAAAAGAAATCAATTAGTTTTAAAAAAATAGTGATAAACGTTTCCTTAAAATTAGGCAGGCTTTTTTTGAGGAAAACAATTACTATCTAATTAAAGTAGAATTATCTCATGTGTGAAGGCAAACAGACAGGAATGAACTGCTTAGCTTCATTAAACTGGGCCAGGAAGCCTGAAGCTCATTTAAAACGTAACTGAAGGTATTTTAGGCAAGTTTTAAACACTATTCTCTCAAACCCAACATCAAGAAATGGCAGTGAGAGAATAGATGATATTTTCTTTTTCTCTTAAACAATTAATGAGCAGTTGCTGAATCAGTAATGGGAAAGAGTTTTGATCCACAAGGCTGTAAACAATATTTTATCAGTGAAAAAATCTGGTTTAAGCTTAGAACAATTCCTGCTTTAATTAGCGCTCTCAGTAACAAGAAATTCTTTCTCTGTCCATTTGTCTAAAGACAATAAAACATTACCCCTAGCACAAGTTACAATTACAACACCACAAATCTGATTTGACAGGGAAAAAACATAGAATTTGTTACAACATTTGAAGAGGTCTGTTCTTGCACAACTGACCTAGAAAACTAAGCATTTCTTAAGTATTGAATATGGGGACTGTTTAAATAATTACATTCCTTTTCTTCTGCTTAGATGTATTTCCTTGTATTTATAAACACACAGTTAAAATAGAAACACGCAGCACAGAAATACAAATATTTTCAGTTCACCATGCAAGAGCATTGAGATTTTTTTTAAAGATGCAACTGTCTCAATAAAAACTTTATTTATTAAAATTTTTAAATGATTTGATGTAACAAAAGCCCATTAAAAAGTAAAAAAGCACAGAAGTTGTAGAGAAAACCTGGGTCAGCTCAAATCAAAAAACTTCACATTACTACCCAAGAACTACTGAAACCTTGTCTGATAAAGAAAAGAAATATGATAATGGCACCAGAAGTAGGCTTATGTGACAGATCAAGCAATAAGAGATTAAGAATTTACAGTAATTTTTTAAAGATAATCACATGGATGGAGTAAACCCAGCAAATTTCATCACCATGGCTGCCTCTCCTTTCCCCCCAGTTCTTAGCTTTATGGTTTCTACTAGCTAAGCCTTGATCTGAGGGAAGACCAAAACATTCCTCTCTCCATGAGCTACACCAGGGTGTTCCCAACTGAACAACGCTTGAAGTAAAGGTTTTAACTGAACAATGCTTGAAGGAGAGGTTTTCACATCTGATGTTCCGCCACTTTATCACAGTCTGCAGGGAGGATGTTTTCCTCTGCATCACTCTCTATTTTTGCCTCCTACCTAACCTTGATTAAATCAAAACACCCTTCTGACTTTGTTCTCAGGCTATGACCACGCAGATGAGCTGAATATAACACAGCTTGATGCTGGTGCAAGGGTTGCAGGTGAAAAGATGCTTCAATGCACCTCCAGAGTTTTATCCTGTTTCTTAAATAGTCAGTTAACGCTAGAAACACTTCCCAAGTGTTTGAATTGTAGGGACAGCACCATTCCACCCAGAAAAACTAATTTAGAAATACAATCAAAAGACAGCTTGCAGTTAAAAAGGGCAGATTATTCATACCAAGCTTCCTCTATAATCCATAGTGCAACGGGGCAAGTTCAGCATCCTAAGTACAGATACACAGGATGACTTTGGGCATAATCACAACTCCTGAACACCGTTGCTGTTCCTTCAAAGGCAGCAACAAAATAACCAGCCCAAGATTATCACTTAATAACACTTTGTTTATTAAATTACACTATGAAGAAAAAGGTCAAAGGAGGTGATCCTCCCCCTCTACTCTGCCCTGGTCAGGCCCCACCTGGAGTATTGTGTCCAGTTCTGGGCTCCTTGGTTTAAAAAGGACAGGGATCTCCTGGAGAGAGTCCAGAGAAGGGCTACGAAGATGATTAGGGGCCTGGAGCATCTTCCCTACGAGGATAGGCTGAGTAAGTTGGGACTCTTCAGCCTTGAGAAGAGAAGACTAAGGGAGGACCTAATTAAAGTCTATAATTATCTTAGGTAGGGGATGCAGGGGGAATCAGCCAGCCCCTTTTCGGTGGTCTGTGGGGACAGGACAAGGGGCAACGGCTGCAAGTTGGAGCACAGGAAGTTCCGCACCAACATGCGGAAGAACTTTTTCACAGTGAGGGTGACGGAGCCCTGGGACAGGCTGCCCAGGGAGGTGGTGGAGTCTCCTTCTCTGGAGATATTCAAGACCCGTCTGGACACCTATCTGAGTGATATGTCCTAGGGAGCCTGCTTTGGCAGGGGGGGTGGACCCGGTGATCTCTTGAGGTCCCTTCCAACCCCTACGATTCTACGATTCTATGATCTTGCAAAGCTTTATAGTTCAACAATGGTCTTGTTCTGTTTCTTATTATCACGTTATATATATTATAAATTAACACATCAGAACAAAGCCTGGTGAATTTCCTGTATGGAGTGTACACAGAAAACAGAATTTGGGGGTAAAAAAATTTGAAAGTATTAAAGCTTAAATTACAAACTTGTATTTTTGAGGCACTATTTTCTCATGTATGTTGAAACAATCAAAGTAACGACATCACAGGTACCAAAAACTGCATCTCATCTTTTACAGCAGAAAAACTGCCTGATTAAAAAAAAATAAAATAAAAAGGGCAGCTTGGTTTGTTTTGTTGTTACTGATTTTAATTGTTAAGGTAAAAACTAGTTACTAACATAACACTAAAATTGGTCCTGTCAGCTCTATTTTGAGAGACATCAAAACCAAGTCCCTGAAGAAATAAAGGCATTAAATGCCAGGAGCTCCACTATCTAGATCCCTTCTGTGTCCTAGACAGAGGGCTTTATAATAAGAGAATTCAGAAATTGGAGCTGTGACATTATTAGTTGTTACGACAAATCTTCCTCCAACCTACGGAAATGTCAAAACAATTCAGGGAGCTGGCATGCAGGAACGAAGACTTTCATTCATCTCCAATAACTTCACTCCTATCCAACTGCACTTGTTTAAAACACTACATTTCCAATTCGAGTCTTAACAAGCCTGACATTTAATTTAAAACTACTAAAAGGGATTTCTCCCACCAAAATGATCCAGTTATGTATTTTGGCGTATCTAAATCCAACAAAAGAGGGCAGTGTGACAAGTTTGGATCCAAACACTACTACAGCTCCCTAATGAAACAAGGGATGATTTTCCTAACGTTGGGGATTAGTAAAAAAGTAAAAAAAAAAAAAGACTGTGGAAAGCAAACCCTACAATTTCCATGCAAGAACAAGCAGGGATACAACTGCAGGGAAGCAGTCCATTCTCTTCCTTCTGGAGATTTAAGACATCTTTAAGTACCATGATATATAACACTCAATAAACTTGCCATTTAAGGCAAAAAAAAAAAATTAGGCTCATCTCTTGTGCAGGAAGAAAAAAGCAACGGGATGCGTGAGTTGAGCCCTATCCTACCAGCAGATTTGCTGTGTTGAATGCAGGATGTTTTATTTGATGGCTGACTCTCACTCACAAACTCCTATACATGTCTTCAGGACAAAAATCTGATTAAGGACACTGTTAAAGAACAGTGAATCAAATGGAAGCATCAAAGAGCTCTGAAGTGTGAAAAGGCCAGAAAGCAAATTCCTTATTGCACACTACTTCAGTTAATCTTCCTTGGTTTTAAAGGTTCCAAAAAAATCAGGACATGGGAACTCTGCTAATCCAAAGAAAGAGTCGTAAAACAATTAAGACGAGGAACAGAACAAATACTCTGTGAAGGTCTGAGCTCAGCAAACTCCCACAGTTGGGAAAAAAATGCTTGTTAGTGGCCAGCCTACCATCAGTCTGTATCAAGGCCAAATTAATTTCACAGATACCTCCCCCCTGACAAGTCTGCCTTAATTAATAACTGTACCAAGAATGAATTTGGTCTGAGCCATTAATCCTTTTTTTAAGAACAAAAAGTAGACACATCTGAAATGCTTCCTAAGGCATGGGAAAACAGTCATGCTGTATATCAGGTACATAAAATCTGAGTCCAATACAAAGTTTTGAGGCAGAAAACCTTTTCCACACGCTGCATTCTGGTGAAAGCTGGGCTCAATCAGCTGAAATAACGCAACTGATTTTGACCACTGTAACGCTGTTATGTAGAATGAGACATGGCACACTAGTACTGAATGAAAATAAAGCCCCCCAGTCTTTGATCAGCTCCGAGAATAAGCTTTATAGCCCCCAAAAATAGTAGTCTCTAGATAAAAGGCTTGGCATGGGCAAGCCCGTGCCACCTCTCTTGGAATTCTACTACTGCAAAGAATAATTACAAATAAGGAAAATAGAAATAAGAAAGATTACCTTTGACCAATAGTTGTTACCATCTGATGGCTGTTCAGTGGCCTATGTGATCCAGTTCTCAGTGGACTAGTGTCCATATCACAAAACCCAACACCACAAATGGTACTAACTGGCAACCTTGTTGGCAGTCTCACCAGAGAGGCCAAGAATTGAATGAGCATGGAGACTGAATCCCCTCTCATCCCTAGAAGTGGTCCCTTCAGGTCAGGGTTGAGGCACATTGGTGGGGCAGTCTGGGGGAAGCTTGCACTCCCGCTGCCTGTGCTGTACCTGTTCTGTGGATAAAAAGAGGGCTTCAGTCTCCACGGCTGTCAATCCAGGTCCTTTCACACACAGGTGAACTAAATTCATACAAGAGTTTGGTTTTTCTCTTTGCTCGTTTTAAAAGAGGGATTACCTTATCCCAAGTGCAATCCTTAAAAAAAACAGCTAGACAGTTCACAGAAAGGAAGAGTCAAGCATCACATCTTATTCATTGATACAACCAGAATAAAGGAACATTTGGCAGCTTCCCCCGCATACCTTCTGTGTTGTTGTGTTTGTTGTCTGCGTTGAGGGCTTAGTGAAGGTTATTTTCACAGGCGACATGTGTGGTGGTAAGGAGTTGGCAATGCTCTGCATTATATTACTCATCTTGGGGCTGCCACTTACAGGCACAGTGATAGTTTTAGTGACAGGAGTCACCGCCTTCGGGACTTCTTTCAGGAGAACAGGGGAAGAACTGGAAGAATTCGTTCGCCTTCTTTTGCGAGGCTTTTCATCATCATCTGAGCAGCTGACACCTGGAAAAGAAGTACTTGTGCTAAATTATATTTTCCCCATCTGCAGCTCTCAGTGCTTCACAACACACTACGAGCTTGCTTGTATCCACTTACAAAGAAGATAAAAAGAAATAGAGGATAAATTACACCTTATGGTCACAACCAACCTGTATCACATCACAGATGGTCTTAGTCCTTGATGTAGACCACACAGTGCCATAAAGCAAAGAAACAAGACCCAAAAAAAGCCAAGCTACTCCATTATCGTGTGACTTCATTCAGTTTAAGAGACTAAAAGAACTTAAGAGTCAGTACAGGGATTTTATTCTGTCTCCAGAAGTTTGACTAATGAGACTATGCACACAAGAGAGTTGGAATAACATCACACACTTTTCAGAATAAAACTTTACACTACACTGTTCCTGTTGTTGCTGGTTTTGTTTAGAGCAACTGGAAGTTTATCCTCCTGGAGCCATCGCTATACCTCTGTACCTGCCTCACCTCAACACAGCATCCTGAGATCCCTTTTTTTCCTTGGGACATACTTTAACTATGAAGGTCAAACCTCACTTTATCAGCTTCTGCCCTGTTTGGTGCCTTTGATGCTCCAAGCTGAAATCACAGAATCACGAGGTTGGAAAAGACCTTTAAGATCATCAAGTCCAACCATTCTTGTCCTAAGCTAAACCATACCCCTAAGTACCTCATCTACCCTTTTTTAAAACACATCCAGGGAAGGCAACAGATATAAACCGACACCTAACATACAATCATGGAAAATTGAAAGAAGTCTGGCCTCAAAGGAGTTCATTCTTCCTCAGGATATTCTACTGCACATATAGACAAAAAGTATCTGCTGCAATATTCAGCTGAGCAAAGGATAACAACGCACTCTTAAATCCATATGAAACTTTCCAAAGGCAGCCATAGGTTCCTAAACTGAATACGTTACGGAAAGACACAGTTTAATAACTTTGGAAATCTCTTACAGGTAATGGGTAGCATTTCTGTTTGCCTAATTAGCTGGCATTAAACAATTTATAAAACCAGAGATAAGCCAAAAAGACACAATCCCCACTATGCAGAGGAAGGCTGAAGATCTTATTCTATATGCCTGGGGCTTAAAGGCGCAAAACGCTGTCACGGCAAAAAGCAGTCTTGCTGGCAACCCAAGCAAACTCGGTTGGGTTGGGCAGTCATTTGCTAATTAGGGTCAAGATCTAATTAGGGTCAATCTCTAATTAAAATAATTAAATATTATGGCATTTGGAAAGGGAAGATGCAGGAACTAACACGGACAAGAAAGCGCCCGGTAGCACAACAAGTGATTTCTGAACAACGGGATTCCCTCTCATTTGCAGGTACACTTCAGAAGGCTGACAGCCGTATCCACGCAGAGATGGGAAGCTGAACTAGAGATGAGAAGCAAAGGTTCTATTTTTAAGTTTGCTTTGAAGTCCAAAAAATCAGTTTTAGATGGCTGCAGCAGTACAGATGGAGCGTGGATCTACAAGTCCGGATTTCAAAGCTCTAATCAGCAATGTACTTTGTGGCCCTGAACAAGCTGAGCAGAGATCTCCATCTATAAAGCAGAGATTTGGTTACACGACTTTAACAGGCTTCTAAAGCATTCCTGTGAGTGCCTTATGCAAATCTGTAAGTGTGAAGTCACTAATCACACTGAAAACACACAGTAATTTCAGAATCTCAGAAACCATTTGAATCAAAAATCCCTATCTGTCTAGGATAGAACCATAGAATTATAGACCGGTCTGGGCTGGAAGGGACCCCAAGGATCACACAGTTCCAATCCCCCCTGCCACAGGCAGGGCCACCAACCTCCAGGCATGGAGCGGTACAAGGTTGCCCAGGGCCCCATCCAACCTGGCCTTGAACACCCCCAGGGATGGGGCATCCACCCCCTCTCTGGGCAGCCTGTTCCAGTCCCTCACCACTCTCTCTGTAAAAAACTTCCCCCTAATATCTAATCTAAACCTTCCCTCCTTCAGCTTCAAGGGATGTTAGGACACAGCTGTTAATTCGGTGGGTCACCAAGAAATACCAAAGCAAAAGCTATTTTTTGTAGTCCTCACCCACAAAAAAAGCCCACCAAACACAACAGAAGAAAGATTAAACTAGCAGAACACGTTTTTACATTAAGCACATCTCATTTCTTGTCCTGTTTCTCACTGCTGGGGTTCTGCAAGAAAGCTATTCCATAACTTCATGTTAGAAATTGCATTTGCACAAAGTTTTCCACGGGCATTTAGCTAAAAGGTAACACAGCCCGACTGGAACTCACACTTGACAAGCAAGGAAGCAGAGGCACGGAGAGGTTAATGGCTCAATCAGACTGTGACTTGGATGAGGTCACACAACAGATGATAATTCAGGCCTCCCGAGTTTGCTCTTAAGCAGGGCTGTTAACACTAAGGTGACTGATGTGACATTCTGAAAGACATATGATTTCTTAAAAAAAAAAAAAAAACCAAAACAACCAAGCAGCATGCAATGTGAGGAAAAAAATGAAATTAGGAGGGGATGTAATAAAAACAAGAACCTCTCATCCCTCTATAGTGTGTCTAGGCTAGTTTTACGCTCATTACCATGTAGTAATTCAATAGAGATCTAAATTTAATTTTTAAGACATTAAAAATATTTCCACCCTGAATCTTTAAACTAATCCTGAGTGATTAGTACACTAAATCAGAAAAATGAAAACTCTTGCTGTAAGGGGTTCCATGAGTTGATAAAACTGTTAAATATGGTGGTTTGCAGGTGACATATTTACGTATAATGTGACATTCTGACTAGCTAGAAGATTACGTAAACATGCACATAAAGATTAAAATACTTATTTAAACTATTAGAGGCATCTTTGGCAAGCATAAAAATTGCACTGTTAATCTTTGTCACCTGCATTTTGATAAGCACCAAATAAGGACAGAAGGAAACAGTTTTCATTATTAAATAAAACTACCTTTGATGAGCTGGGCATACGTATGAGGATGTATCCTGCTTATTAGCCAAAAAAGATGATGGGGGAGGAGAGACAAGACAAAAAAAACCCTGTTTCTAGATGTTATGCCGTGCATTTCTGAATTTAAATACAAGATGGGTATCTGGTGGGATTCTGTATGGGGTTTTCACACTTGCCCAGGAATTCAAGCCACGCTTAGGTTTGCTTGCAAATAAATAAGGAAATGGCCAGATGTAGTTAATTTATGCATGAAAATGCTTGCCGAACTACTGTGTTCTAAAAAAACCCACCACTCTAGGTTAACTGCAGAAGTGGAAAAGAGGGATCCTTCCTATCTCAAGAAATAACTACCATGCATCACTTTAGCAGAAGGAAGAGCAATGTCTTCCCCAGAAGCAACCAGCAGAGCCACCTTAAAGACAAGTTCTGAACAAGCTGGATTAGAAATCCACTGATATACAGCAATTCCTGCATTTTATTTTCAAAACACTTCTCAGTCCTGTTGTCCTTGCCATTACTGCTCCCTGCAGCATTTTACAATGAGCGGATTTACCCTGAACACAGTTTCTCTGAAAAAGGGAAGCAATAAATTCATTCTTTAGACTAAACGAAGGTGTAAAGACTCGCCCAAGGTCAGAGTGTTTAACTCAGCCCATGCTTCAGCCACAAGACTGTCCCTTTCTTTCCCTTTTGTTAACCAGTTGCTAGGATCACTTACTTTTGACGTAAACAGTACTTCCACTTGGCAAGACGACTACATTGGAGGCTGGACTGGCGGGTCTGGGGGACTTCACTGTTGCTACACTGCCACTTGGAACAGGGGTAGATGTTGGGGTTGAAGTGGTACTTGTGTAGGAATAGCAAACCACCACTGAAGAGGAGAAAAGACACCTTCCATATAACTGAAGTGCAGAATCTCATTATTCTATCACTGTTTTAACAATTGAAATGGAAGCCAAAGACTTATTGGGTCATTATCCACATCTTTGCCTCTGCAATCCTGTTACAGTTGGATACTTCCCAGCTTGACCAAAGCACAGCCAAGGAATTAACAGCCTTCAACAACACAGAAATCTAACCTCCCCTCCTCCCTCCCCAGAAATCTGTGCTGCTGATTCTAGAATTTTTATTTGTATTAATCTGATGGTTTACTTGATAACTTATTATTTTGAATGTTAGCATCAATTCAATATTTCAATCTTTTTGGTTTTCTGGAAAATAATGTATCTAGCCTGGTAACTGACAGAAAACAGCTAGTGGCTCTCCTCAACAGTACGTCAGTTGAAGAGACCAATATTCCTTCTGTAACAAAGAACAGATTTTGCTAGTCAGCTTTTTAGAACTGTTGCTTACAAATTATGATACCATGATCCAGTATTTGTCATAAAAATCAGAACAAACCAGCCTATTTTAAGAAGTGTTACACATTCTCTAGTTGCATAAGGCATAATTTGAGCCTGTTCAGCCAAGTTAGATGGAATGTGTATGTTAAAAGGCATAGGGAAAGCGGAAAGTTAACTTGTTAACTTGGTATATTTAATCTGAAATAAATTTTAAAAAAAAAACAAAGACCAAAACGTACTTGATTTTCACCAAAATCTACTTACATTCTTAAATGTTCTGAAACATCTTTCATCACTTGAAGAATTTCACAAAATCATAAGGCACTGGTCCAAGTTTTTATAGTTTACAGAGCTCAACAAATTAACCAGTGAATTTTCCCCCTCATTTCCTGGCAATTCTTAGAGGTAGGGGTTATTTCAGTCACTAGTGTGCTCACTAACACAAAGCTGTCAGATTAACACTGCAGATGCTGCAAAGGCATCTTTAAAAAGAGCCAAACACAATTTTTTTTATATACTTCTATGAATACCGTTCAGTAAGACTCAGATTATTTTATTAAAATCTAATCCTTAGTATGTTAGATCACAGTTTATACTGCGACGTTATTTCTATATTCCCACAGACAGGAGTAGAATCCCAGCTTTCTCTCACCTTCTTTGTTTCCAGTTTCTGCAGGAACTGGAAGAGATGCGTTGTGCTGAACAGCTGCATTGGCAACGGCATTAGCAGTGACAGTAAAAGCTGTTTGTGGAACTAGTCGTGGCATCAGCGGCACCAGTCGACGGCCTTCTATAGACCATTCGGAAGAGCTGTTTGGTCCAGACATACTGAACAGAAATGCACATTTAGTAAGTGTTCTGACAGGTTTTCAATTTTAAGTGCCTTTTTTTTTTCAACAGTTAAAAGTCAGTTTCTAAAGACATCTTCAAGATTCTTCATTTCACGAGAAAGCCCTTACACTTTTCCCACCTGAGACAGAAATCCTCTCATAGAAAATTTAAGACTTACTATGTCTTTTACTGTTTTGTTTTACAGAGCCTTTAAAGGGTCAGAAGTCTGTAGATGTCACCCATCACCAGGCTGGTGAAGGAGCTGGAGGGCAAATCCTCCAGGGAACGGCTGAGGGAGCTGGGGATGTTCAGCCTGGAGAAGAAGAGGCTGAGGGGAGACCTTATCACCACCTACAAATACCTGAAGGGCGGTTGTAGTGAGGTGGGCGATGGTCTCTTCAGCCAGGGGACAGGAGATGGGACAAGGGGAAATGGCCTCAAGCTGTGCCAAGACAGGGTCAGATTAGATATCAGACAAAAATGTTTTACTGAAAGAGCTGTCAGGGCCTGGAACAGGCTGCCCAGGGAAGAGGTTGAATCACCATCCCTGGATGTGTTTAAAAAAAGCGGTAGATGAAGTATTTAGGGATATGGTTTAGCTTAGGATGGCAATGGACTTGATGATCTTTAAAGGTCTTTTCCAACCTTGTGATTCTGTCATGTTCAAAACCCCATCATTAGATTCAGGTAGCTGGTACACTCCCTACTTCTGGATGAAGAAAATACCAAGATATCCAATAGACTTCATAAAAGACTACTGAAATTTATTACATTACAGGGAAAAACCTCACCTTCTCATGGAAATCTTTTTTTTTACCTGAACATAATAGGTTTCTGAGACTTATAGCTCCAAACAGGGTATCAGAACACAAAATAATTTAAATACAACCTGTGCGTCTTCCTTAACTACAACCAGCCTAATACTCCCACTTAACCTTAGTACTCAGACACAGACTAGAACAGATCCCAATACTGCTGTTCTTATCTAGATGGAGAAATGTTTATTAAATGTTTTACATGAGTCATTTGTCAAATCAGCAAAACCAAAACGGCAAATTAATTTTCAATGTTGTTCCATTTTTTAAAAAAATCAACCCACTTAATGTATTAATATATTCTGAAAAACATCTTTTCACGTGAACTACTGCAAGCAAGTTGCAGCAAAAGCTGCCATAAATTAGTCTGTAAAATGCAGAGGATCTGCTCTGTTGTTAAATCCTGATACGCTTCAGTGTTCTTCATACATATTCATAAAGTAGAAGCAGAGCTGCATCAGCTGAGGTAAAAACTACAATATTAAAATCAAAACTAAGCCTACAAATGTCACATATAACAAAGTTAGCAGATTCCTGTTTTCTAGTAAGTATTATTTAACCCAAATATTGTATTAACAACCATCACTCGCAAAGAGTTTATCACAGGGAAAATAAAGAGATGCAGTATGTCACAACTGTGTCTTGTGTGGATTATAGGATCTCATCCATTTGAATTCCAACACCTCAGGACAAACTAGGCTTGTTCTGTAAAATGCTAAAACCAGAACTACTACTTAAAAAGGAAATTTGTTTCATGATCAGACAATTAAAAGCTTATTTTTCATTATTTTTATCCCCTTTTTTTAAATGAGTGTAAGGAAGGTGGTGGCTTTTCTATGGTGAACAGTGTTATTTCTAGCTTTATAAACTTGAGCATTAAAAGACTAAAGTGTTGTAAGTCCTCCTGCAGCACCATAGAGGATATGCTGATTTTGGCAAGTATGACAATTGCTAACTCAAATGGGCTATTTGTACCATCTTCTTTTTTTCCTCCCAGTTACACCTAAGCCACAATTTATGGCAAACTTAAAATCATCAGCTGTAATACAGAAAATAAAGTAAAAATAAAAAAGACACTGAGGATCCAGCTCTGTTTAAAAACAGTTCTTAAGAATAAGACTGCTAAGTATTTATCAGAGATATGTAAGTACTTGCCCTCTTGCTCCTCTCCACCTCTCAAAAACATGTGGGGCTTGTGAAAGCAAACCAAGGAGCCACCAGCCGGGATGATGCCATCACAGCAGCCACATCAAGGATGGAACAGTGGACACTGATGTCATCACTTAGCTTGCTGCAGTTTTGGGGTTCTTTTCACTCTGACCATTTTTTCCCCTCTGTGCTGATACACTTCTTTCCACTAATCTCAGCCACCTCTTCCCACCCTTTGTCTTTCTGTGTAGTTAAGTCCCTCTTAATACAACTTTTCCAAATAGATTTAAATAATAACAGAGCAAACATGTTCAGCCCGCTTATGGATTCCTCTATTTACTGCTTCTTCTGGTCTCTCTTACAGAAAGCTCTTCCAAGACAAAAGACTGTTTCTTACGGTGTACAGCAAAGGGCACACCCTCAGAGTCCAAATGTAACAGTACTAAGTAACTGCTTCTAGTTCCCCAGTGTAAGTCTGACAGAGTAATTCCTTCATCCCTATGCTGTTTTGACTACTGTTTTTTTAAAAGGTCGTCAGTCTTTGAAGTTGTAGCATTCAGTTAAGGCATAACGGATTTTCCAAAGGGTACCTTTGGAAATCAGGTGGAAAATGACCTCTAACTTACTTGTGTGCAATAGTCGTCAGTCGTTCATCGTTCACTGCTCTCCGAACTTCAGCTCGATGGCGTTCCGTTGAAATACTATGAAAATAAAATAGCAGCATGTTTTAGTCACAGAGAGACATGAACATTTATCTAAAACTTTTAGCTAAAATGAAACTTAAGAATAATCCACTCAGACAAGAGGGAACAGGCATTTACATTTAAGGAACTGTCACTTAACTTCTATCATGGTGAGAAAGAATTAAGGTATTATCAAGATAGCAATGAAGAATAAGAAGTGTTACTGTTCACAGAGTACCTCTGCAAAACACCTAGAATCAAACCTCCTAATGAGAGTGATAGATTTAAAGCACAAGGTAGAAAAAAATTGCACACATCATGCAGCATCCTTTCCTGACACCACTTGGGCCCGAAGACCTGGAGGTCCTACCTTGATGATACTCCAAGCTAGCATGCACTAATGAGCTAGTTGTAATGATTCTGACACTGGGTTATCTACCCAAAAACCCAACAAAACAGTAAAGTTCCAACCACAGAAGTACAGCTGTTTTCCTTATTAAAAACTCGAAGCAGAATAGGAACCAAGCCTCCAACAAGATGGAAAGTTACTTTAGATTTCCTTTGTTATGTTAGTGATAGAAAAATCGTGCGATGCTGTAAAAGAAAACAGGTCAATGGTTCTTATTTTAAAAAGGTCACTGTTACCTAAGCACTTTAGAGAGTTCTCCAAGAAGATCCTTCTTCTCTTTCGTAAGGTCTCCCTGTGCACGTAAGGCACTGATGACACCTGCATATGCCTCCAGTTCTGAAGAATTAGAGCAAACAGTATTTCTATTTAATGCTCACAGCAAAGGAAAAATGTTATTTCCAGTATTACTGACAGTATTCTATTAATTTTCAAAAATCATTAAAAGGAACATGTCTTTCAATTATTTAGTGCTTTTCAAGAGAGATTGATGGTTTAGACCTCTCTCAGTCAATTACTCTGCAGCATACAGCTTTTCTATGAAACAATTGTATCATCACAGAGGATTATCGAGTTTATAAATCCAACCGAATATTTCAAGCTCTCTCTGAGCTGACAATTCAGGCAGAAAGCTCGAAGATACAGTCCCCCAATTTGGAGAGCAGCTCACAATTCAATAGAAGCAGGCAAAAAATCATCAAAACATACTGTTATTAAAAGTTTCATGGAAAAATCTTGGCTTGAGAAAGAAAGGAACTCTCAGAAGAGCAACTGATTTTTTTCTGTAACGCTTTTCAGTAATTAGCATGGGAAACATCAGCTCCACTTTGTTAAATACAAAGTCATCATCATCTTTTATGCCCATTTACTTCATACTTACAACCGTTCGGTTCCCAAAAGAAGGTGACACACTGAATTAAACCTGCTCAGCACAAAAGAAACAATCCAGCTATTCTTAAAGGTAGAGACACAACGAAGATGACCTCACAGAAACACAACTCTGATTTACTGTAAATTTTATAATTCCAGGTGACCTACGTAAAAATCACACCTTCAGTGTTTTAAGTCCTTCTTTCAAGAAATGCCCTTCGTTTGGCTACCCCATTTTAGCAGCCAACTAACTAATTTTAGAACCAATCCAACAAGACATCCCGCTTAACGAAAAGGAAGGATAAAAGAGGAAGGCAAAACCCTAAAGCCTCTGAAGATTGCTGCAAAAGAAAAGGGTGATTCCATTCTGCAAATCTTTTGGATTAGGACTGCCCTTAGATTCCACCCTCTACAGAGGCTGGAAGCGGAGGCAGGTAGTCTTACAAGCATGTAAAGAAACTGTCCGATGAAGTTCCCACTGACTAGAAAAGGGGAAACAACCCCCAGTTTTAAAACAGGAAAAAAGGAAGATCCAGGGAATGACAGGCTGGTTGGTCTCACCTCTGCATCCCACAAGACCATGGAGTAGATCCTTTAAGAAACTGTGCTCAGGCACATGGGAAATAAGGTGATTGGTGATAGCCAGCACGGCTTCATGAAGGGCAAACCATGCCTGACAAATCTGGTGGCATTCCACAACTGCACTGCAGCACTGGTGGGTAAGGGAAAACCAACTCATCTACCTGGACTTGGGCAAAGCATTTGATATTGTCCTGCACAACATCCTTGTCACTAAATTGGAGACATAGATTTGATGGATGGACCTCTAAGCAGGGAAGGAATTGGCTGGATGGTCTCACTCAAAGAGCTGTGGTCAATGGTTCCACATCCAAGTGGAGACCTGTGATGAATAGTGTTCCTAAGGGGTCTGTACTGGGACCAGAACTGGTTAACATCTTTGTTGGTGACACAGACAATGGGATGGATGCACACTCAGCATGTTTGCTGATGACACCAAGCTGTGTGACGTGGTTAACACACTGGAGGGAAGGGATGGCACCCAGAGGGACCTGGACAGGCTGGAGAGGTGGGACTGTGTGAAGTACATGAAGTTCAGCAAGGGAAAGGTCCTGCACACAGGCAATCCCAAGCACAACTACAGGCTGGGTGGAGAATGGATGGAAAGCAGCCCTGAGGAGAAGGACTTGGGGTTGCTGGGGGAAGAGAAGTTCAACATGACCCAGCAATGTGCACTGGCAGCCCTGAAAATCACCCATGTCCTGTGCTGCATCCCCAGCAGCAGGACCAGAAGGACTGGGGGGGGTGGGGAGGGTAGGTAGGGGATTCTGCCCCTCTGATCCCCCCTGGGACAGAGACCTCCTTTGCAGCACTGTCTCCAGCTCGGGGGTCCCCAGGAAAAGGACATGGAGCTGTTGGATTGAGTCCCAAGGAGGCCATGGAGATGATGCGAGGGCTGGAGACCCTCTGCTCTGGAGCCAAGCTGGGAGAGCTGGGCTGGCTCAGGCCAGAGAAGAGAAGGCTGCTTCTGGGGAGAGCTCCAAGCCCCTTCCAGTGGCTCAAGGGACTCCAGGAAAGCTGGAGAGGGGCTGGTGCCAAGGGCAGGGAGGGCCAGGCCCAGGGGAATGGCCTTCAGCTGCAGGAGGGCAGCTGGAGGAGCTGGGAGGTAGAAATCCTTCCTGGGGAGTGGGGAGGCCCTGGCACAGGGCACTCAGGGAAGTTGTGGCTACCCCTGGATCCCTGGCAGGGTTCAAGGACAGGTTGGATGGGGCTTTGGGCACCCTGGGCTGGTGGGGGTGTACCAGCCTACGGCAGGGGGTGGGAGTTCGATAGGCTTTGAGGTCCTTTCCCACCCAAACCAGTCTGGATTTCTGTTATTCCAAAGAGCTAATTCAGAAATCAAATCAATGAGTTGTGCTGAAAAGAGCCTGCTTTCCTGTCCTGATTAAGCAGATAAAGCACAAAGCAGAGTCGCTATGGTTAACTATGAACTCTGCACAGGGATGCTGAGTGACCTACAGAAGCATTTACAGCTTCAGTTAGAAAACATTCACTAATTAATGGAATGGTTATTACTAATATCAACATTTATTTAGACAACCATATTTCAATATTTAAGCTACTAATTATGTTCCTCTGTTAACGACAAAGTAATTCTCAGATACAACCTTGTAATTCTTTAGCAAGGGTAGATTTTTTTGCTTTTCTGTCTGCATTTTTAATAGAGGTTGTCTACAGACAGGCTTTAGAAATGCACATTCTGACCTTTGGGAAGGTAGTCAAGATTACAGAATCAGTGCAACTAGCTTCCTCACCTTTATGTCTACGTAGCTAACTGGTGCACTCTGTTTTTAACATCAAACAGAAACGACTAAAACAGGTTTTGTGAATAAACATGATTATTTCAAGCTTAAGGTGCTACCACCACCCCCTTATTCAGCTGTAAGCCACGAACACCACAGAACAACACTAATGCACACCTCAGGATGCAATCCACCCTTACGGAGCACCCCACTATTGTGAATGGCCAACCAGTTAAGACATTGGGCTGAGAGCTGGAAAAGAAGGACGCTATAAAGCTGGGTGAATATTGCTGGATATGATGGCTGGGCAGCTCTTTGCTCACACCGCCTGTGCTCCTTCCCTCTCCAGTCTTGTGTTGTGTCTATTTAAACCAAAAGCTGCTCTACCCAGAGGAGACAGGGCTGCTACAGGCTCTGATGCTCTGCTGCGCTGGCAGGGCCCCCTTGTGGGAACACAGCTTATGTCAGAAAATAAAATACAGATTTATTTATTTTTTAATTTTTTTTCCCCCTGTCAGCCTAGGTTATGTCACTGAAGGAGGTGTAGCTGCAGTTCTGTTTGGCTCAGCTGCACCCGCCGGGTTCTGCCAGCACACCACCGTCAGCTGGGCTGGAAGTTGTTGGTTGGTTTGGGGTTTGTTTTTTTTTCTTTTTTTCCATGCTTCTAGCCAGCAGAGCTACGTTAACAAAATTTAGTAGCACAGATCTGGTCCAAATCTTCTGGCATCCTGTGCTTTCTCCTAGTTTTCCTACTTCTCACTTAAGACCTAGGCCTGTCACCGTAACGGATGCACAGCTTAGTTGCACTGTCGCATGTGACATCTGTGTCAATGGCTGTTCCAAGAGAACCCAAATCCCAGATTGCTAAGAAATGAAATTAAAAAAAAAAAAAAAAAAAAAAAAGGGCAGAGAGAGGGAAAAATAAATTCTCAACTTTGGAAAATAAAGTGGCTGGCTTCATGAAGTACAAGAACCTTGGCACAGTTGAGAAGTACAGCACATCATCTTTTAACGTTCAACTGAAATGAGAACAGGAAAAGCTGAGATTTGACTGTCACAGGAAGTTTGAGGGAGTCTCAACTTTCTTCCTGACATCATCTCTTAGGTTACACTCCTCAGGAAGAAGCCTGAAAAGAAATCTAAGGGTTTCCCCCACCCTCCCTCCTAATACTATGCATCCCAAAACTGGCAAAATAATCCTTAACTAAATAAAACAATAATTCTGTTTTAAGAACTGAAAAACGACTGTGCAAAATCAGATCCAGGGACTAACACAGGATTCACTCTCCTGTGGTGGCCAGAAGCAGATGTAAAGCACAAATAACTCTATTACGTTCCCAAAATACAAAAGCGGTCTCCTTGTACACGTGTATTTAGAAGGGCAGAGTGCAAGAAAACCTCCCAGCAGGCTTATATGTTGGACAGGGGTCTCAGATCTTGAAATTCATTTCAAACAAGGCAAAAAGCCCCTGCTGTTATGACAGTTAAAAAGAGAGTATTGTTTTCACGCTTCTCTGATAATTTGTGTAACTGCAAATCGCAAACTATCACGATTTTTTTCTCCTGTTTCAAGTCTTTAGGATAATACCTTTAATACTTGAACTCAGTCCCACCATGTCAATTAAACCAGGGTTCCACGATTTTTTTGGGACAGAAAGGTGTTTAATAAAGCACTGAAAGAGAAACCAAGATCCTCCTCTCAAAGAGTTTCCTGTTGTACGTTAACAGTCCTAAAAAGAACAGCGGTGCAACACTGCAACATCGGGGCAGAGATGGACCGGGAGGTCCACCAGAGATTCTATCACAGCAAAACGATTCTGCTCCATTCATTTTGCTCAGGCAGAGAGCATCTGCCAAACATCAGTTTAAGCCAGGGCTGTCAAACCAATGACACATACAAAATTCAGGAAATGACTCGTAAGTTGCCTGTAGACGTATTAAAAGTATTTTATGGAAGCAGCAGGCAGGCAAATCTTAGAAGCTCGAACATACAGACCCACAAATTGTATCTTACTGTACCCAGTTTGCGAAGGATCCTCTTGCATTCATCCCTGCTGAGATCCAGAAGAGTTGGCCACACCACAGGCATCTTTCCCTTGTGTCTGCGCTCCCACAGAGCTCAGCCTCCCTGAAAGCAAGAAGGAACACAAACGCAGTAAATGCCAGTCCATCCTTGATCGATTTCCCTAGCCGATTAACGCAAACTCTCCTCAGCCTGCTCACAACTCAAGGCGACACATTCGCTCCCAGCCCTGCTCCAACCTTTGTAATGGCATGCTTTGCCATGCAGGAATTCAGCAGTTTCACAAGGGCAGGGACTTCCGACGTTCTCTCGCTCACATCCATCGCCTAAGCCTTTTTTTTTTCCTCTTTTTTTTTTTTTTTTAAACCGAGTTTCCGATCTCCTTTTTTTTTTCTCATGCCCAGACGCTCTCCGAATTGATGAAGTCCCCTCCCTCTCTTTATGCACAGAGAACCTATTATAACAACTCTTCCAGCTAACCGCACGTCCCCCCCTTATCCCCCCCCGGGGAATGCATTTAGCATTAGCCTATTATATGACAGAATGGCAAAAAACACCGTGAAAATTTGCTTTCCGCGTACCAACACCAACCCCCCCCC
>VZTU01011187.1:84383-97267 GCA_013400835.1 Zapornia atra
CTCCCCGGGCAGGGAACGGCACAGCGGGGGGAGGTGGGGGGTGGGCACCGGGAACAAAAGCCCCGGCGCCGTCGCACCTTCTAAAGCGGGGCTGGTAGGAGGGACGATTTCCTACAAGGGCGGCCGGAGGCAGCCGCCACCCGGGGACTCCCCGACCCTCGTCGCGGGGGAAAGGGGGGAGAGGGGGGTCGGCGGCAGCCATCAGCGCTCGGTCCCCGTCGGGCTTGGGGGCGGCCGCCCCCCCGGGGCCCCCGCCGGCAGAAGGGAGAGAGAAAGACAGGGATAGAGAGAGGAGGCGGCGGCCGCTGCGTCCCCTCGCTGGGAGGAGGGGCAGCACGGCGGCCTGCAGGAGCGGGGGGACGGGGCGCTGCCCGCGGGCCCGGGCCCATGAGGGGGCGGCGGGTCCCCGCCGTCCGGGGAAAGGGGAGCTGCCCCTCTCCCCGAAGGGAAGAGCCCCAGGCAAGGCAGGGGAAACGCGGGCGGCGCTGCCGAGATGCGGGACCCACCTGCCCGGCCGTGCCTGGCACATCGAAAGGCTCCTTGGCGGCACAGCCCCTCCTCCCCCCCCGGTGCCGCTCTCGGGTTTGTTTAGTGGCGGTGGCGGCGGCGGCGCTTCCCCGGGCCAAGATGGCGGTCAAACACACTGCGTATGCGCGGGGGCTGCAGAGCACGCCGGGAGTTGTAGTCTCCTCTCTCCAGACGAAAGAGGAGATGGAAGGAGCGGGCGCCAAGATGGCGCGGAAGGGAGCGAGTCGCGCATGCGCGGCGGCGCAGGGCGCTCCTGGGAGTTATAGTCCTTTCCGGCGTTCGTCGACGCGGTGGCGAGCATCTCCGGCCATCCCGCCATGGCCCGGAGGCGGTGTACGGACAGCGAGAGGGGACAAAATACCTTCCCGCGTCCTCCGCTGGCGCTGAGGGACCGCCCCGCACTGCCCCAGCGTAACAACTGCAGCGTGGTTTAAACGCGTCTCACGGAGCCCGAAGCTTTGGGCATCAGCGGCCGGCCGCGGGCTCTGCGAAGAAACCCGGCAGGGTTGACAGCAGCCCTGACGTCATTTGGCCGTTTCCAGTTCTCTTGACTTCAGAGCATCACCCGTGACAGAGGGCTGCTGTCAGCTACACTTCTCTGTGCAAACAGCAAGGTCATAAAATCACAGAATCACAGAATCATAGGGGTTGGAAGGGACCTCCAGAGCTCAATCGGGTCCAACCCCCTGCCAAAGCAGGGTCCCTAGGACAGGTCACACAGGTCGGCGTCCAGACGGGTCTGGAATCTCTCCAGAGAAGGAGACTCCACAACCCCCGGGCAGTCTGTCCCAGGGCTCCCTCACCCTCACTGGGAAGACGTTCTTCCCCATATTGGTGCAGAACTTCCTGTGCTCCAACTTGAGGCCATCGCCCCTTGTCCTGTCCCCACAGACACTGAGAAGAGGCTGGCCATTTTTCCCCTGTGTCCCACACTTCAGGTATACACTTCAGATATTTATAAACATTGATCAGATACCCCCTCAGTCTTCTTTTCTCCAGGCTGAACAGCCCCAGTTCATTCAGCCTTTCCTCACAGGGGAGATGCTCCAGGCCTTTTTAATCATCTTTGTAGCCCTCCACTGGACTCCAATCCATGCCCAAAAGCCACACTCCAAACTGCTTCAGGGCGCACCTGCTCTCAGCAATTGGGAGCCCCAGGCCTGGCTGATGCCTCACACATAAAGGGCAAGATTGTAACTTCTTTTCCCTTTTTTTTAACTTGCAGATTTGCACAAAAACCAGTGGTCAGGTCTCCTTGAAAAGTCCTCAGGGCTGATGAGGAATGGAAAAGGAAACATCTCTGGAGCGGAGATGAAGCCTAAGTGCAACATGCCTGCTTGCGGCTGCATGCGGTTGTTGTTTTCCATGCTTCATTTTGCATGCTTCCGGATTTTTTGGAAAGCAAACAGGTGCCCTGGGGACAGACAGTCTTGACAGAGAGGAGGGCAGGGCTCCTCCTTGCTTTGCTCTCTCACGGAAAATCTTATTCCATAGTTCGATTCCAAAACACCAGGAAACAGCAGGGTGTTTGCCAAGGGGAGCTCGAGGTGGGTGGACAGTGTGCACCGAATCCCAATGCCTATTTCCAGATCTCCAAACGCCGTTATTTCCACCCAAACTCCAGATAAAAATGTTTCCTCCCCACGATCACCTATGAACATTTTCCTGCTTGTGATTTCCCAGTGCTCCTCAGAGCGGTATAAAGCTCAAGCACCTGAAAACAGTGATGCTGAACAGTAAAAGAGAGCTAGAACAATTCTCTTTCCTTATTAATATCTTCCGATGCAAGAACCAGCTGAAGGCAAGTAGCATCATCTCTGCGTGATATTACTTCATAAAAATAAGGAAGGCAAAGACCAGGATAGCACCAGAAGTCAAATTTTCCTTTTGCAGGTCAGAGATACCACCCCAAACTTGTCTGGAAATGTGTTTTTTAGTTGGATTCCTCTGGTTGATAGGAAGAGGCGGGGCTGTCTTGGTGCTGAGCGGAATAAAATTACCTTTTCTGAGGTTTATTCACCCGTTTTCACTGTGTTGCTCTTGCAAAGTATCAGTTTTATTGTGTCTGAGTTGTTTTAAATAGCTGGCCCTTAAACTTGTGGAATAAATCATTCCATGAGCAAAAAAAAGTACCAAAGTTTTAAATAACATTTATGAATAAGGTGTAGGTTTTGACCAAATATTTCCTTCCAGTGTGCATGCTTATTACGGCACTCTGTTCCTGGACTCCAGTGGAATCTCTCCTAACAATGTAGCCCACAGAGCACACAAACATGTTTTCTCAGCTCTGCTCAGCAGCTATATTCATTATACTTAATTAGATTAATTTGGTGGTGTTTTCAGATTATTTCTCTCTCTCTTTTTTTTTTAATGTGGATGAAACTAGCTAGCAGGATCAGAAGCTATTATAGGCAAGGTGGACACATACCAACACTCATGTACGTGTGTATGTATGTACTCAAGAAAATGGTACATGCTTCTTTTCCTTCAGCACATGGAGCAGGAGAGAGATGTAAAATTGAGCCTGTTACAGATGAAGTGTCTGCAGCTGCCATGGCTGCGTTTCTACAGATGCCATTAAGATGATTTTCAAGAATACTTTGTATTTAGGTTAAGGATGAACGCTCAGACTTGGAAATACATGTCCAGAAAGTGTGAAGGCCCAATGCTGTTCATAGATATGGCAGCACTGTTGTCATTTCCTTCAGGTTAAACCAGAGTAAATTCTCTACTCCCTAGAAAAAGGGGAGGGCTGAGATACCACAGGAAGAGTAAGAGAACAAAACAAACCCAAAGCCTGTAAATACTTACTCCTGAAAAGCATCAGCAACCTGGACTGAGCCCAGAGCTCTGCGGTGGTGAGACACTGGAACAGGGTGCCCAGGGAGGCAGTGGATGCCCCCTCCCTGGAGGCGTTCAAGGCCAGGTTGGAAGGGGCCTTGAGAAGCCTGGTCTGGTGAGAGGTGTCCCTGCCCATGGCAGGGGCCTTGGAACTTGATGATCTTTAAGGTCCCTTTCAACCCAAACCATTCCGTGATTCTATGATCAACGGGGATGGATCCACCAAGGCTGTCCCTTCATCAAGAGATGCCCAGCAGTTGCCACAGAGCTACCCTAGCCAGTCCCAGGAACAGCACGGATCTTTCCAGAAGGATAAATTCACATTATCTGGACTCAGAATGACCGCAGGCAGCCATTTTGGATCTACTAGCCTAACCTGGGGTGGTCACCCAAAGGAGACTGAGACTTGACAGTACTTCTTTATGAGAATGCCAAGAGTATTCCAGTTGTATACTAACCAACAATGAAAATAAAAGACAACATGGTTTAGGCTTACTTCATTAATACAGAAAAATGGCTGAATGTCCTCCAGGAGAACTTTCCTCTGTAAATTCCTATGAAACAAATTGATTCACTGTAAATAAAGGAAGAAAATGCAGAATGTGAAAATGCCAGTGTTCTTTTCTAGCCTTAGCTGCCTTCCAGACGTTAATCACTTTCTTAGTTCTCATTACCTACATCCTTGGTCTCTGAGTCATCAGTTAAGGAGGCCCAAAATTACAGAGCACTTTCTGACTGTTCAGAAAGCAAAACAACAAGAGAAACTCGCCAAGAGCAGCAATATTTCATCCTTTCCTAAGAAGGCAAGAGCTCAACAGTGTAAAAAAAAACACAAGGTAAAAGTTGTTTGTAACAGTCTATTTTGTTTTTCAGTCAAGGCAAGCTAAGAACTCACCTAATTAAACCAGCTTCAAGCAGGAAATCACTGAATTTTTGTAGCTTGGTGATATTTAGTCTGTTTCCGTAGCTCCACATGAGCTAACAGCATCTTGGCGTTAGCTTTCCTGAGATGCAGAGAAGAAACTGGGACTCATCAGGACCTGCAGTATTCTTCATCTGATGGTGACCCAGCAAACAGCCATAAACAAGCTGTATCACCTCTCCTGTGCCTCTGTTTCCCACTAAATAATGCATTTTTAAACAAGCATAATAAAGCATTAAAAAAACCCCAACTGCTGACAGTGATGTTACAAAAGCCACACATTATTATCCATATTGGCATACTTCTGGGCATTGGCTGGCCCTATGTGGAGCCAGGAGTTGGACTTGATGATTCTTATGGGTCCATTCCAACTCAGGAGATTCTGGGATTCTATGATTCTTTTTAAGTGTTTGCTCAATTATATGTATTTCAGCCAAATTTGTTCCTCCTTCCAGTAAGGCAAAGAAATACAGTGACCACCGAGCATTCTTACTTTGTATTACATTCTGTACAACCTGACATCCTCGGATTCCCCCTTAGCTTAAATAAGAGGATTCTCATCAATTAACAAGCACTGGTATAATTAATTAAACTTCCTGGGCATTTACATCTTGGCCACACTTCCTTCAATCCTTTAAGACAATGGAAGGGGGAAGACAATGAGCTGTAGCAGGGAAGCATCAGTGATGAGATGGCCCAAGGGAGGAGCAGTGGTTTTCAGTGGAGAAGCGATTTGTATGCAGCCCGGGTCTCCCCAGGACAAAGCTCTGCTTCTCGGCTCTTGGTGGCTCATAGGAAACAAGCACAGCAGCTTCCCTGCAGTCCTTGCAGGATTATGAACTGCATTCTCCACTGGCATCACTACAGCTGGATACAGACTCTGAAATAATCCAAATTTCCTTTTTTTTTCTCTTCCTTCAGAGCAGGTAGAAGAGGCACACATGGGCTTGGTGCTAGATGGGAACCCAGCACAGCTCCTGCAGCTGCTTCTTTTCCACCACAAATGGTGAATTTTCAGCTTCACGCTGGTAATTTCAAAAGTAAAACTGGAAAATCAAGAGGAAAAAATGGTTTGTATCAGCCTGCCAGCAACTGAGAAAAGACGTAAGAAACCCACTGTGCTTTTGTACTCAATGAATGTAGGTAATTAAAATTTTTAGGGAATTTAAAGATGGTTTAAAGTATCTTCAGTGTCTTGCATAAGAGAGAAACAGCCTCAATTCTAGTAAAAGTTAAATTATTTCTTAGTCTTTTTGTTTTGTTTCCAAGTTAAACGGCTGGTGGAGTTTCCACTTCCCTTTAAGAGGTTATTCAGTGACTCCCTGCGCTTTCCTGACATAAGCATCTCTATTTTAATTTCATTCTGTCGGCCTCAGACCACTCCTAAACTCTATTTTCCTCCTCAAACGTTTTCCTGTCACATTTTTTTCTCTCCCAGCTAAGATAAGAGCAGAAGCCTCAGCATCGTTTAGGGGCTGGCAGCTCGCCAGAGGAGCCTTTTATATACAGCCTTGTCAGATACAGGGATTGTCACCCAGGACTATTTGTATTTAAATCCACAAAGATATTTCAACTGCTTCCACTGGAGATAGCTTTGTGTTGCCAGTTAACAGAGAACCCCCCTTCTCCCCCCATTGTAAGTAATACATATTATATTCAACATACCTATTTATTTTACAAATTCTAAGAGCTTCAGTACTGAAAGTACCTAAATTCAGCAAGGCTTAAATCCATCCAACGCCAGTGTGCATCGAGTTGAGCACTTATTTAAACACCTCACCACGCTGAGGGAAAAACATGATTATATAACCTCAGATAATGGGGAAAAAAAAGACCTACACAAAAATATCCCCCAAAACCCCCTTCAATGTGTCGTTCTGCGGCATATGAAAGAGCAAATTACAGTTTGTACCCTCTGCAATCGAGGGAGGCAGAACACAGAATCCGAGAATCACAAGGTTGGAAAAGACCTTTAAGATCAAGTCCAACCGTTCCTGTCCTGTGCTAAACCATATCCCTGAGTGCCTCATCTAGCCGTCTGTTAAACACATCCAGGGATGGTGACTCAAACCCCCTCCCTGGGCAGCCTGTTCCAGACCCTGACAATTCTTTCAGGGAAAAATTTTTTCCCTCCCATCTGAGCTGACCCTGCCCTGGCCCAGCTTGAGCCCATTGCCCCTTGTCCCTGGCTGAAGAGACCATCTCCCACCTCTCTGCACCCTCCTGTCAGGTCAGTGTAGGTGGTGATAAGGTCTCCCCTCAGCCTCCTCTTCTCCAGGCTGAACCCCCCCAGCTCCCTCAGCCGCTCCTCAGAGGATTTTCCCTCCAGCCCCTTTCCCAGCCTGGTTGCCCTTCTCTGGACATTCTCCAGGACCTCAATGTCCTTCTTATGGTGAGGAGCCCAGAACTGGACCCAGCACTCGAGGTGCAGCCTCACCAATGCCCAGTCCAGAGGCACAATCCCCTCCCTGGACCTACTGGCCACACTATTTCTTACACAAGCCAGGATGCCATTGGCCTTCCTGGCCACCTGGGCACACTGCTGGCTCATGTTCAGTCAGCAGTCACCCAACACCTCCAGGCCCTTCTCTGCCTGACAGCTCTCCAGCCACCCTCCCCCAGGCCTGAAGCACTGCATGGGGTTGTTATGTTCCATGTGCAAGACTCTACACTTGGCGTTATTAAACCTGAAAGCAAAAGCAGGTGGGAATAAAGCAAAGTCTTATCTCTCTATTATACAATCTGTGTCCATATCTATGGTCACATACGTGCAGTACAGATCATCGGTAACCCTAGTGTACTTCTGCAATTCAAAGAATGTATCTCACATAAGTTTTTAGCAGAGTTCAGCCACACTAGGACGTGATTTCTGGTATATTTTGGGGGAGGCCTTCATTTTCTCCCTGGAGTTGTGCTTGTAACCCATGAACAGACTGTGTATTGCTTTGAAGTTCAAGTCCACTCAGCAGCGAATGACTTCCTCACGATTTTGTCTAAATACTTTAATAAGGCTAGATTGATATATATATATATCAGGGAAGCAAGTGAATATATCATCTATAAAGGATCTAGTCGATCACTCTAGGCAGCTCCACAGACACCAGGATGAATAGTTAATGATGGTAATTACCCAATAGCCAATTAGGCATTTGCTTATCTGGACTATAACCAACCTTGTTTTTCCTAACAATATGATAAACTCTTTATCCCCAACTGTATTTGAAGGATCCCATCCAATTGTTGTGCCCTGAATCCAATAAATGGTATTGATCCTGGAAGACCTTGGAAATGGAAGCTTACACAAACATACAGTAGCATTGGAGGGTGAAGAGAGTGATGGCGAAGGAAGGGGAACTAGTTCTCAGTTTGCAAACTACAATCCAGAACACCTGTGTTACTTTGCAGTCTTCACTGAAACCTTGGGAAAAGTTCATGTACTTTTTTCAGAGGTTGGTGGTCAGCAAGGCTTGTGCAGAGAAATAAAGACCACCAGTCACTCCTGAGTTGGGGCCAGAAAATAGTGAAAATGCAAGATCATAGAGTCATAGAATGTGTAAGGTTGGAAGGGACATTTAGAAGTCATCTAGTCCAACACCCCTACAGTGAGCAGGGACATGTTCAATAGATCAGGTCACTCAGAGCCCCATCAAGCTTGACCTTGAATGTCTCCAGGGATGGGGCCTTCACTGCGTTTCTGGGCGACCTGTGCCAGTGATCCACCACTCTCATATTGAAGAACCTTTTCCTAATACCCAACCTAAATCTCCCCTTTTCTAGTTTTAAGCCATCACCCCTCATCCTATCATGCCATACCCTTGGGAACAGTTCTTCCCCAGCTTTCCTACAGGCACCTTTCAGGGACTGGAAGGCTGCTATAAGGTCCCTCTGGAACCTTCTCTTCTCCAGGCTGATGCAGCCCAACTCTCTCAGCCTGGCTTCACAGCAGAGCTGCTCCAGCCCTCTGATCATTTTTGTATCCCTCCTCTGGACCCTCTCCAACAGGTCCATGTCCTTCTTGTGCTGAGGGCTGCAAAGCTGGACACAGCACTACAGGTGAGGTCTCCCCAGAGCAGAGCAGAGAGACAGAATCCCCTCTCTCTATCTGCTGCCCACACTCCTTGGGATGCAGCCCAAGATGCGGTTGGCCTTCTAGGCTGCAGATGCACATTGGTGGCTCATGCCCAGCTTCTCACCCAAGATGACTCTGACTGCTTCATTTTAACCCCTTCACAGTGACACAAACTCTTTCTGCTCCCATGTGTTGCCCACAGAGCAGTGTGGTAGGCTGTAATCGTCTAATTGGGTTGGCTGAACCTTTCAGAAACTGCAGCAGCCAGGGCTGGACTCAGAGCAGTTGCTTTTAATTTAGAAGTCTGCCCCAGCATGCAGGGAGGAAAGTAAGACTGTGATGGGTAAACTGCTTAGTACAGGTCATTTGGAAAGCTATGCCTGTGCACAAAACCACCTCATTTGGGGACACAATGCCCTTGCATAGAAGTATGGTGCTGCAATGCCCATGGCACTCTGGATTTCCTCATTTTGAAGACCTGAGATAAAACCTCTGAAAATCAGCGTTCTTCAAATCAGAATGAAAAATAAATAATCCCAGTGAAATAGGGAAAATGCAATAGGAATTGGGTCTGATAGCACTCGAACGTCATCACAGACTGCTAATTTACTTGCCAAAAACTACGTGTGAGGGGGGAGCCAGGATGCTGTGTTGCTCTGATTTAGGGTTGGAGTTAAGCTGCACACTGGCCACCAGCACTGCGTACTTCAGCAAGCACTCACATGATCTGCAGGACCCATCTCATACCACATGCAGCACTTAGTTATACTTTCCACCTCTGCCTCCCGGTTTTCCAGGCCTCTAGGCAAGCCCTGGACATGAGCATCTTCTTTTTCATCCTCTCATTGCAAATTTCAGCACATCTCAAAGGGAGCATGGGTACACAAAAATATCTCTATGGGATTAAACTGACCTTACTTCTTACAGGTTTATCCCAACAACAGTGTGGCTGCAACACTTGCAAGAGAATAAAATAGTAGTAAGACTCATGAAAGCACCTCAGACTCGAAATGTATTATTGCAAACAAACTTTTAATAGCAGGGAAACTGCAGGAATATACAGCTATACTTAAACAGAACAATCAGAAAATAAAGGCATCCAGACTTTCACCCTGGGAAAGAGACTCCAGAGGTACATTAAAGTTCATCTCCAGAAGTACATTAAATAGGTTATTTTACAACCACTATTAGATGACAGAGAATACTGGATTTAAGATAAAGCTGACCTTAAAGACACAGCGGGGAGGAACAAAAGCCGATTAAAAAAAAAACCCCACACGAACACACAAAGTTCCATTAAGAATAATTTACACATTATCTGCATAACATTAGTAATACACTCTATAATCCCTACTCTATGTCAATAGAATGTCACTTGGAAATATACTGTGAACAGTACTCGAGTAATCCAGATGATTTAATACACAGTATCATTAACATAGGAATTACACATGTACACCTTGCAGCCTACTCTGGGGGGAAAAAAGGGGTTTGGGTGATTTCTGAAGCAATTTTTTGGACTTTCCAACTAAGCAGTAAACCATTTTTCTTCAAACATAATGGGTTTCTAGTAATATTGTTTGGTTTTGAAAATAATTAATTTTCTTTCCAATATACAGGAATCACTTCAGATTGCCTTCTGATTAAAAAAAACCCAAAAACAAAACCTCATCATCCAGCAGATTTCAGTAAATTAACTTCATCCACAAGTCCTTCCATTCATTTCATTAGGAAAGCTCATATGCAAATACACACACATTTAGGAGACAGCAGCCATAACATCCTTGTATAGTGATTCAAAGGATGCAATTATCAACAGAAGTTTGAGACAGAAATAGCAATTCAGAAACACACACTGTGGTTAATTTGTTTTAAATACTGCCATTTATTATAACGTTCTGGTTTTGCTTGTTCAAACGCAAAACTCCCCAGGAGGAGTTTGAGCACGTAGGCGCTTTTGCTTGGTGAATCAACTTGGAGGAGTAAAGGCCCTTCCACCTTGGGCAGAAGATGTAATTTTCTTATTATTTAATGGTGAAGAAGTATTTTTTCCCTAAACAGGTTTTAATTGTTTTAAAATTCAAGGTAACATTACACGATCACGCTCTTAAACTACTACTGCAACTGAAAATGATCCTGCTCCCTTTGTGTTCCCTTGTGTCAACCTGAGCATTAATGCAATCTGCACAGCAAATCAGATGGCAGTTATCTGAGTTATATCTAGCCTAAAGGTAAATGAGTGTATCTTAAACGAGTGTATTGTTTACTCGTCTCCCTTCTACGGTTCATCTTATATGAACGCTGGCAATTGCCCAGTAAAGCAAAAGCAGTCAGGTGCAGCTAAACTTATCTTTAGCATCGGCTTAAATGACACCTCAAAACTACTTAAAAGGAATAAACTCAGCTAAATGCCTAAGTTAGAACTCTAGCAAAGAATTAAGACCAAATAAATTGATGTTATGGAAATTATCCCAATGAAATATGCTTTGAGATTCCCAATTTGAAAGGAACTTGATGGCAAGGCTCACATAAAAGACAACTTTTGTCCTACGAAACAAGAAAAGCTTACAAGTTTTGAAGCCAGCCAAAAGGTATCAAGTAAGTTTAGGAGGGTGTAGAGAGGTGGGGGTTGGTCTCTTTTCCCAGGTAACAAGAAACATTATGAGAGAAAGTGGCTTCAAATCAGGAAGAATTTCGGTACTGAAATGGCTGTCAAGTACTGGAACAGGCTGCCCAGGGAGGTGGTGGAGTCACCATCCCTGGAGGTATTTAAAAGGCATGTAGACGTTGTGCTTGGGGACATGGTCTAGAGGTGGACTAGGCATAGGGTTAGGCTGTGGTTGGACTCAATCTTAAACGTCTCTTCCAACCCAGGTGATTTCTATAATTCTAAATTTGTTTCTTTTCCTTTACACATTTTCTTGAAAAGACACAGGCTTTTGTTGGAAATGTCAATGGTCCTAAGAAAGGACTCAGTAGACATACTAGTGAAGCAGCAATTTATTATACGTTCCTGCAAGAGTGGGTGTTCTAGTGAAGTAGGCAACACCCGTGGTCAGAGTTTGCAGCATTTTATACCCTATTCCCATCCAAAATCCCTCCCGTTTGCCCATGGATTAGGTACTTCCGAGGTTTACAGGCTCGACCGAGGTGCCTTCTTCTCAACAGTACATAACACACATTGCATGTCTGGCAGGTTCCTGCTTCCCCTTGGTGAAGAAAATAATATTCATGAGTTTATTGAGCAAAATACAGTTTCTTTCCAAGTTACTACTGTTCATCTTACATAGCTCTTAACTGCTGTGTATCTTTGTACTACCTGAGCCCACTGAAGCCGAATGGGGACCATCAGGCTTGCCTTCATCTTACTGCTAGGCAGCTGAGTGGTTCTCCCTTATCTTATGCCTTGATTGACAATTGTCCTTCATCTTGCTTTTACCTGTAAGACTTAGTTTTAGGCCCCAGCCTCCTGCAAGACCCGGCAAATGATTCCTGATGATGCAGCCTGAGTCCCCCACTCCCCAAGTCAGCATAGGGAAATACTACCCCCATTCCTGTTTGCAATGGCAACATTGCCCAGCATTTTCCACACTTTGGCTATCACCTATATTTGAATCGTGCTCCCAAAAGCTCCACAGACCTCCAGTTCAGGACGCTTTTTATGTGATTTTACAGATACATGAAAGATGTATAGCACTATATACACCGGAAACAACTGCCATCTGCCACTGGCATGTATGCACCTCACATCTACTCGCTCAGACTATGGGCAAGGCCACACTTGGTGAATTAGTAATTTTCTTCCAATTCCCCATTTTTCTGTGTCCTGTTCCTTTTTTCTTTCCCCAAGCTCTGTTGCATTTTTACCCATGACAGGCCTCACCAGGTTTGCACACACTGCTTTTTAATTGCCTGAAGCAGTCAGGGTTTTTTCCTCATCATCCACCTGCGGAGCAGCAGTTTCACAGGAATTGTAGGGGCTGGAAGGGACCTCCAGAGATCATCAGGTCCAACCCCCCTGCCAAAGCAGGGTCCCTAGGACAGGTGACACAGGTTGGTGTCCAGACGGGTCTGGAATATCTCCAGAGAAGGAGACTCCACACCCCCCTGGGCAGCCTGTCCCAGGGCTCCCTCACCCTCACCGAGAAAATTCTTCCTCATATTGGTGCAGAACCTCCGGTGCTCCAACTTGTGGCCATTTCTTCGCCACAAAAAACCTGCATAAAACAGGAGAAAATAGACAAGTAACAAAAGCTGCTCGCTGTACGCCCTCCTCTCCTCTCTAAGGGGAATGTGTCCCCAAGGCCCTCCCCCCGGCACTGCCCGCATAGGCCAGGCCCAGGGTCAGGTCCAGGGTCAGGGACAGGGACAGGCACTGGCACAGGCGCTAGCACTGCCCAAGCCCCGGCCCAGCCCGGCCCGGCCCGGCCCAGGCCTGGCATAGGCACAGGCGATGACAAGCCCGCGCTCCCCAACCTCCGCGCCACTACGCGTGCGCAGCCCCACCGGACAAGACATCCCCCC
>VZTU01011190.1:0-48707 GCA_013400835.1 Zapornia atra
TTTCAAATGAAAGCATGGAACTGGAATGGAAACAAATCCTCTGAAATGAATGAAGAAGCAAAAGCTCTTCGTGATAAAATGCCTTCCTTGTGTTCAGCCATCATTATTACCTGCATTATTACTTTCAGAAGGGTTCACGGCTTTGGTAGCATGCGCACGTTTGTGTGAAGCTGTGAGAGGAGATACTTTGAGGGGGAGGGAAGGTTCAGCTTTCAGTTTATCGCTTTTTTTTTTTTTTTCCTTCCCCAGCTTCACTTTTTGCAGACGCTGACACATCACTATTTCTGGCCAGAAAAGCAGCCTATTGTCTTCACCCAGAGAAACAGTGCCAGTATCACTCTTTAGATTGAGTAGCGGGGGTGCTTTGAGAGCATTTTGGCTAAATCCTCTGTCCTTTCCTTTGGACGCTCTCTATTTAAACATGATGCATGGCACAGAGCCTAGATGAGCTGGGGATTTTTCCCTCCCTCCCTTCCTACTCCCCCATGGGCTACTATGTGCATAATTAATTCTACTCATTCCCAATGAAATTTCTTTTCTCCTGCAAAAGAAGTCCTCTATCTGCTATCCCTTTTACCAAATCACCAGCTCTGAATCCTACAGTTGCAAACTACTGTGCACTACAGTCTGCCTGAGTCCTCTCTAAAGCGCAGTAAAAATAGCTTTCCAACTTTCACTGTTTTTCTCTCCTTTTTTGTATAAAGCTTTAGATCTGAGCATCTTGTGTCCTGTCAAACTTTGGCACAATCTCTTGCCATGTTTTTGTTAGGAAATGCTAGTACAATACAATTGAAGGAGGGAGGTAATGGGCTTCCGGGGAAGTTTGGTAAGTGCAGAACTTGATGAACGACTTTAAATTTCATTCTGTCCATAATCCCAAATCCTGGCCATATGGGCTCAGTGTCCTACATCCAGCATGCTTAGAGGTCCCAATGCAGAACTCAAAATAGTATCACCTGCCTTTGAACTTCCAAAAACTAATTATCATGGGGAGTCCTGCAAGCTATATTTCACAGCATTAAGAAAGAAAGGAGTAGAAGAGAATTCCTTCTTCTTCCTCCCTGTCATGAACATGAACTCACAGAATCCTCCTCACAGCCTGAGCAAGTAAGTTTCTAAGGTCTGGCATGACTGCTATTGTCTGACAGCTCCAAAATTAGGTCTCTAGTAGTAAGAAATATTCTAGTTTATATCCTAACTAATTTACAGACTCTTTTTTTTTTTTTTAAATTTCCTTTATTGTTTACCTCTCTGGTGTATTTATAATACACCTTCTCTTCTGTTATTTGCTGAGTTAAACTGATTTCTCCTAGTCTTCTTTCATAAAATAAGGTCATCTGAAGACATATTTCTGCATGAGCTTGGGAAATGTATGTGCTAATCTGTCAGCCCTAATTCAGAGTTCTGAGTGCTGTGATCTTATCTCAGACTTCTATACTTTGCAATTAAGTGCTCAGCTTTAATCAAACTTGCTTGAAATTTAGGTTCCTGCTTTACCTTTTTATAACCCCTTCAAAAGGATTACAGAAGTTGATTAACTTGCAGTGGGTCCTCTTGAACAAGAAAGCATGAACCTTCAGATGGAAATAACAGGCGCTTCGGAAACCAGGCCAGAAGTTAATTATTTATTTCCATGGCATCAGCAGCACAAGGGTGATGAAAACGATGATATCAGAATCACATTCCAAACAAGTTTTATCATAACGAGCCTTTGTAAACAGGCAAAATAACACAGTGTTTCCGAAGCAGCACATTTACTTTGAGCACTTTGTAACCTGACTGAGAAAGTTAACATAAAGACTGCACATTTCCAGAGGGCAGATGCTTCACAACCTCATAAAATAATGTGTCACTATAATGTCCCATTCTGAGAAAAACAACCAAAACTTGGAAATGTGGGCCACAAATATGAAAATCACTTTGTATATTTTAGTGCTTATCAGTAAGGTCTACTGACCTGTAAGGCATGCATCGCACACAATTAGTTGAACATTCTCTAACCAGTTTTTAGATGAGCAGTATAGACAGTAACGGTATTGTAGCACACTCCAACAGTCTTTTCTTCCCTTCTAGTAGATGAGTAAGCAGTTTATATATTGGTCAGTATAGTAAACAAGGAAACAAACAAAAAAGCCCCAACAAAAAAGAGAAATGAACAATAACTATGCTGACTCCACAAATTCAGAAGGTTTCCATGTTGTGCTATACCCATAGATAGTTAATGGTTTTGCCCGTGCTGTGGAAAAATCCACACAGGGTTAGTATGAGACTGAGAGCCTAAACAGTACTTTTGTCTTATTACAACCGTATGCACAAAGGCAAGTTCACTCCCAGAGCGCTTTCAATGTCATATACTTAAGCCTACAAATTGTACTTATGCTTAATGGTGCTGCTTACCTGAAATTTTCTTCTGGCTACAAAATACTGCATTCTTCTGATGACTTTTACAGCTGTTCGATGTGCTTCAGTTAATCTGCCAAGAAAGACAAACACAGACATGCACCAGTTGAGTGTAAAAAAAAAAAAAGGAAAAAGTAGAAAAATTATCTTAATGGAAGATGTTGACTTTAAGCACCAAAATCTACAATTATGTTTTATGTCTACAATGGAAAATTATAGTGTAACACACTGTGTGCATGCGCATTTTGTTCTGCGGCTTTACATGCTTGTATATTGTGGTTCTAAGTATAAAAAACCAGTAAGTGAGACAATGAAAGCAGGTGAACAAAGATAATACGTGTGGAGGGGTTTAGATAGGATTACTGTCAGTGCATACAACAGGCGTCAGTTTGAAGAATGTTAAATGTTTTTAGAACCATGACTGCTTTCTTTATTTTGCATTTATTGAGTGTTAGCCTGTGAGCTCTATTGCATCGAAATCAAGTCCTTTAAAAAGTACTTTGAATTCCCTAGGAAAGAAAGAAGAATCACATCTAAAAATAAAAATAGTATCACATCTAAAACTAAAAATAAAATTAACGCAACACACCCCCCTTGGCACTCGCATGTATGTATGTGTGCCTGTGGGTGTCTGTATCAGTATTCAAACACAGAACCAGACGTATTATAACTTAAAAGTATCACTTCACCCAGAGGAATCTCTATCAGCAGAACATTAATTGTGCCACTTGGCTGGCAACTGATCACCGCACCCTCTTATTTACAGTGAACTTTGGAGGAGTAGAGAGGGAGCAGAAATATGGTAACTGTAAGAACAAATACTTTATTTAAGGACTGACTACTTCCCCATAGACTTATTCATTCAAAATCTATGAAAGAAAGAAAACATATTTTTCCTTCCGAGGAAGCAGGATTGTTATGAAGTCTATGTTCTATACAGACATCATCTTTGACATGTGATGATAACCATAGCAAAGATTCCCAGCAAGTTTCTCAGATCTCCTGGAAACATGATTTGCTGCCTCTGCCCAGTGTATCTTACCAAGGAAAATGAAATACTGTCCAGGTCACCTGCTTGGGTGCCACAGTTTAGAGAGTAGATAGATTAAGTGTATTTTTCAAAGTGAAGTAAATAAAAGCTAAACAAACAGGTACTGTATTTAAGAACTAACGTAATTTTTAATTTTTATCATTTCTCTTTGATAAAATTAGCGCTTCTGATTGGGTGAGATACCACAGCCACAGGAACAAGACTTTTAAAGTAAGCTTTTTGTAGCTTTTTCTTTCTATTTCAAGTTTCAGTTTAATATTAAATACATATGCAAATATGTGTGAAACTTAGATGTCCATACTACATATTTCCTTACACTTCATATATCTATGTATATTCATGCACATAACCATATACACACATGCAATCACACCGAAGACAATAGAGGGTGGGCAGATTCAAGAACTTGTATACCATCAACAGCATTACTAAGCACGAATCCTAGCATTTGTGTAAGCCCATCAAAGGGATTTCAGGAGTGTCACTGACATCCTACCAGTAGTTTAGCCTACAGGACCTCTATTATGGTGAAAGAAAAGCTCTCAGCTTGACACTCAGGGCCCCAACTGAGCTCCTTCGGCCAGTGGCTAGAATGGAGACAGCATTCTGCTTGTAAACGGCACAGATTTGACAGAGAAATCTTTGTCAGCCTGTACAAGTAGTATTTTATTTTATTTTAGAACCAGTAAAGGTTCTAAAACAAAGGTTTAGGGTTTATCCTATTTTCTCTTTCTATTAGTTAGGACGAAAGCTTGAAAATATCCCCTAGCTCTAAGTGATGTAAGACTTCATATATGCTTAAGAGTTTTCGTGGCTTTTTAGGGTAATCCATAAGAAATAGTCCGTACATTGCTTAAAAAGCTTCAAACAGACAAACTTGAAGAAGTCAGATATGGAAACAAGCCAAGGCGGTAATTTCCTCCTAATTCCCCTCCTTCGGTAGAAATCAGGGCTACAGAGCTTCCTGCAATGTGTTATCAAGTTTAAGTGTTCAAAACCAGGAAGGCTGGCTCTTGGAACCAGATGCCCTGTTGAACAGGCCTCATTTTTAGAGAGAAAAGTTACTTATTTGTGAAATACAGCGAAGAAAATCACTTAACTATAATTCAATAGGACTTGATTTTGGCCTGTTCCCACTGGCAAAATTCACGCCAATCTCATTTTTGAAAAAGGAGTGTGCTACTGTTCAGATTTAATGGTCATTAGTATTAAACTGAGGAAGAAATACATGAAACCTGGATTTAATGGAAAAAAGACAGTGTGAAAAGGTGCAAATCCATAGACTGAGATATGTGGGAGTGTTATCTTAATTGCCTCAATAAAGGTATGATGAGTGTAGCAGTTCTAGATGACATAGAACAGCTCCAGATGAGTTAAACCCCCTGCTCTGTGGAATAGGCAGAGCTATCCTTCTGATGGGGGGTTGTGGCAGTGTGGCTCACTGCAATCCTAAACGTGTTTGGAGGTTTTACCTCATTTTTGTTTCCTCGCACTGATGTCCAGAATGGATAATTACAGCCACTTTTGGCCAGGTTACATTTATCCCTGTATTTGTCCAAACACATTTATTCTGTTAACCCTTACATTTTAGGCCCAAAACTTAAATTGGGCAAAACCCTTTCAACCTTGAGGGTGTCAGTCTTTTGCATCCTAGAAGCATACAACAGGAAAGAACAAAAGGCCAGAGGTGCTTAAGGTCATGCTTTAGTAATGCTTGATAGAAACACAGCACTGCTTGCAATCAATCTCCTAGATTGACTGCAATTTTCTCCTAGATCCTTGAGATACACAACTCATAAAACAACAACCTGGGGCAGGGGTGGGGGTGTGGTAGTGGTGCACACCATACTTGCATTCCCTTTCCATGTGGCATTTTCATGCCACATCATGGACAGGTCTTCACAGGTGTTATGGTGCCTAAATCCCATGGAGGTGAAGATTTAACTTGTCATATTGTCATAGCTCTAGCTCCCAAACTAAGTCATTAGGACCTGAGCTCTTGCTTAAGAGGGAATACGGGTGGGTGGGTGATCACACCTCAACCAAGCCAAGCTCTCCTACCTCTGTGCAGCAGAGGGCAGTGACACATACACACCCTAGGAAATACTGTCCAGTACATTAAAAAAATATTTAAATTGTTTAAAAGCGTCACATGTTTAAAAGCATGAAACCAAGCATAAACTCTAGACCTCGTAAGGATGAGGTCCATGCTGAGGTGGAGTGTTACTATTAGGTGGGTTGTTTTTTGTGTA
Source organism: Zapornia atra (assembly GCA_013400835.1). NCBI lineage: Eukaryota > Metazoa > Chordata > Aves > Gruiformes > Rallidae > Zapornia > Zapornia atra. Next base: position 5,704 of record VZTU01011190.1, read on the forward strand.
TCTTTTGCTCAAAGGATTATGATCAGAGTTTTATTGACAGACAACAGCATACTTTCCCATCTTTAACCTAAACAACAGGCAAGAAGGTTATGTTAAAACCTTCCCTTGAAAGACTGTAAAGGGAACAAAATGACATCTTAACAGAAGAGATCAGGTTTTTGGAAAGTTGTGAGCACATAACATCTGTAACTATAATGGATACCATTAAATGTCTACTGAAATAACATATATTTGGATCCACAAATGATACTGACATCATCTATAACCGTTTTCAAGCAGGACCCAAGCCTTGGACCCATTTTCAGAACACCACATGTTCCTTACCTCTCTGTTAACTGCTTGCTCAGCAGGATGCTCAATTTTAAAAGGAGTCCAACCCACCCTTAATTACAAAGGCTCTTTCCCTAGTTTGGCTTGGGGACTTCTGGGCTGTCACACCACTGTGGTAGGGCAGGGAAAAAGAGGAGCGGGTGGAGGGCCTGGGACATGTATGTTAACAAGCAGTTCCTACCCTGATGCGATGCTGAGTGACTCTCCAGCAGCTGTTCTAGTGGATGAGGGGGAAAGGAACCCCTCTTTGCTGGCTGACTTGACCTTCTGCTCAGCGGGATTTGAGCATGTGGCTGCAGAGCCCGGTGGGACGGCTGTGCGCCAAGGAGGCACTGCAGCCCCAGGTTTGGTCCTCTGCTCATGGCTCAGAGTGCTGTGAAAAGTCACTACTTTCAGCTTAAAACACTTGGATGCATTTAAGATTTTTTTTTTTAAACTGCAGAAAGTCAGTAGGCTAAGCCAAAGATGCCAAACATTTTCAGTTGAAAATAATTGAACCAGAGGAGAAAAGAGAGATGATCAAATCCAAAGCAATTCTGGAAACTATTCCCAGGGATTTTTTTTCTTTTATTTTTATATACCACTCTTTTTGTTAAAAGCTTGTGTTGGCCAGTTCAGACCTACTATTTTTCTTCTTTTTTAGTATAGAGTCCGATAACTTTCAGCTTAATGTGCTTTGGAACAGTGAGGGAATATTTTAAGTGAAAAACAGATATGGAAATGGACCCTAAACCCAGGCAAAGTTACATCTGTTCCAGGCCATGCTGAGACACAGCTCAAGTCTCCAACAAGTCTGTTATCGGCATGATGCACCTTCCAGTGCAGAAGCATTCTTTATTCACCACAGTTGCCTTCAGTGTAGGGAGAAGGGGAAGGACTTTATTCAGTCTGTGCTGCAGATAGCAGAATGTGCATTCCATTCCAGACTGGTTCTCTTGACGTTTATTCAGGTGTCTTGAACTAGAAGTGTTACTCTGTGTAACTTAGCTGCTTTGATCATGAACTGTGGAAAATAAAGGCCGCTTCAGCATGGTCAATTATAGCTCTCTGTCCCAATATACAAAACTGGTTTGAGGATATGCACTTACAGGATTTGGATTACTGCTGACCTTCGTTCATTTGTTACATGTTGATTGCTTAGCAGGAAAACACATTAAAAGTCACACTAACTCTATTTTGATACTGGTCGTTGGATAATGTTGTAACTCCTGCCCAGAGTAAAGCACAGCATCATCTATTCTGGCATTGTTCATCATCTATTCTGGCGTTGTTCACTTGACATTAGTCTCTAAGCCAGTACAAACAGTGACCAGGTCAGTGATGGCAACTGAAATGTAAAGAAGTTATTTGAGAAGCTCAGCCCTCCATCTGCCTTTTTGTTTTCCCGTCACATTTGATTAAGAGTATTCCCTTTCTGTCTCTGTTTCTGGGAAAGAACTTTGATTCTCACTCATAACTTTAATTTTTCTTATATACAATTTTCAAAAATGGGCTTATATTTTTTTAGGAAAAATATAAAGCAAGGTTTATTTGCACTGACAGCATTGCCAGAATTGATAAAAAGAAATGTTGGCATCACAAGGTACTTTTTGTATCCAGATGCACATTGCACAGGCTGTTCAGTTCTGGAGGTGAGATTTTTCATTAAACTGCAGATTCCCACAGTTACTGAAGGGCAATATTCAGCATAGGTAGACATCACCTATATTCAAATGCAGCTATGCTATGTAATTATCCCATCATATGCGTAGCATGCACCAGTAAGCTTTTGGGGGAGAAGGGCAGGAAATCAGATGTCATAAGGGACATGAAATTAGAGAGTTTGTTACAGACAGGCGCAGGAGTTAGCTTATATGCAGTCACACAACAATATGGACCTTCTGTTGATGGAGAGAGGGGAGAGGTGGTGGTGGAGAGAGGTGGTGGTGGAGAGAGGTGATGGTTCTCATCACAAGAACTGTAAAGAATAGGATCTTATATAATGTGTTTTAAATTCCAAGGAGAGTTACGATGTCCAAACGAAAAGAAAAAAAATCTTCCTACCAATAAATGAGAATAAAATTAGTGTTGCCTTCAGCTAAGCAAAGCCAGACTAAGTGCCTCGAGCCTTTTAAACCACTTGAGTTAAGAGAAGGTTGTAGCTTGGATCTGACTTGCAAACACCTGGAAATGTCAAGCGATGATTGTGATGCCAGAGCTCAACCCATAGCCAGGAGCAGCAGAGAAGTACAACATATATATAACAGAAGAGGTTTCCAGTCTTGTAACATTTCATCAAAGCCTTGTGAAGAACAGATACTCCTGGAGAATTTCCACCACTTACATGATGGAAATTTTATAAGATGTCATTTGTACTGAAACCTGAGAGAACATTTCAGAAAATGTTGGCACAACTTTATTTTTTCCTTTATTCCTAGTCACAATTGCACCTTAGACCTACCTCATCTCTATTCTAACCATATCCTTATCTGAACCTTTTCTTTTCAAGCCCATGTTTGGCTCAAAGCTATAAATAAATTAGGATTGGCTTCTCTCAAAACAGAGCAGCCTGGAGGCCTATTTGGCTACGCGAATCTCTGCTGACAGCTTCAATTTATGAAGGAATGCTGCAGATTCTGCAAATCCCTCCTGAGCAGGTACAGTCCCAGGCAAAGTAGAAAAGAGTAGAGAATTGGCATGTTTGTGGAGGGCTGCAGTCTGCTATCTGGTTATGTTGCTGAAGATTTTGTGGCATTTGCTATCTCTATCCATCCATCCATCCATCACCATATACGCTGCTGCCTCTGAATTCATTCCAGAAGGCAGTTGCCTCTGCTTCGACTTGCCTCTCTAACCTGGTCTTCTCTGAAGTCAATGAGAAATAAAGCAGATTTCCCACAGTAGCGCTCCTAGGGATTGGGGCGGGGAAGACAGTAGAGGGACAGAACAACTCTGAAGAGAAATATGGTAAGAAGAGGAAGAACTAAGATATCATTTATATGGAGCAACTGGCAGGACAATACATTGGCAGAGGAAAGGCCATTGGGAGACGAAGCAGAGGAGGGTGTTTTCTTGATGTTGTCCAAGAACAAAATAGGAAAAAAAAAAGCCTCCTGAAAATAATCAGAGGTAGATGTAACCTGCTCACTGAATGTCATTTAATGAGGAAAAAAACCCCTTGAACTTTGAGTTGTTTTTCTCAACCCTAGACAGTTGGAGTTTTCAGTTACAAGTTTGTTCTGTAATATTACAAAGTGGGTTTATTGAGAAAGTGGGAGAAAAGCTCTGTGTTAGTCCCTTGCTAATTAAAATGCATAATTAAAATGAGTAATTAAGCTTACTACAGAATGCTCTTGTGTCTGGGAGCCCAACTGCCCTTGAAAAACAATTCATCTGCTGAACTGTCTCTGAGAACTAAAGTAACCATTGGATATTTTGGTTACATCTTTCCTCTATGTTTTGTTGGCAGCAAAATAAAAGTGCCTGGTCTCTTTTCTGCCATTTTATTTCTTCCATTCTTTCTGCAGTGTCAGAACAAACAAGATGATGTCATAGGGATGTCCTTTCAGCGTGGAAATACAAACACAGAAAGATTTTCTTTTTTTTTTTCCCCTGTGCAAACAGCTTCTAGAAATTGTCGCAATAACTTCCTGTATTAGTGCTGTATCATGACTACTTCTGGTCCCAGGATAGGTGAAATGCTCTTGTCTCCACGCCAGTTCTCATTTGCTTTAGAAAACAGACTCTAACCACAACCACCTTCTTGAGAGGCTGACAAATGCCAACAGACTATGACACGTTTTTATCCCACTTATTACCACAGTCACTGATCCTAGCAGATAAAGGTATTTTTTCGCTTCTGTCTCCTTAAGACTTGGTCTTCATCAATTCTCCTATTAAAAAATTCCAACAGAACTGAATGCCTAGCTAGTAAAAGGCACCAGAGAGACAGCCATCACCAAGCTCAAAAAACCTCGGGCAGAGGAGACGCCTTTCTGGAATCCGAATAGAGTTCACAGCGTTGCGGGGGGAAAGGGAAAGATACAGCCTTGTTTGATGGGCTCTGGTTTGCTCACTTTAAAAAATGCCACAACCCAATTTAATGAACTTTAAGACTACATTTTCCTCTTCACTGTATTCAGCATTTACGGGAACAACGTGGTGTTGTTAATATACACCAGTGACTGAGCGCTGTATTTATGCCTCAATGATTTTCTGTCATGAGAATATAATGCCTGGCAAAGACTGATTCTCTGAAATACCAGTTCGTTTGGGGTCATTAATCTTAATCCCTATCTTGCCTGAATAGGAACTGGGTAACAGTCAAGCCAGGGAGTAGTTCTGAGAATTAAAACCTCAATGGCTTTTGGGCTGCCCAAGGATTTATATCTCTTTTAAAAAATAAGTAATTAATTAATCTGCACCAAGAAGTAGGGAGAGACCCTGTGGAATTGAGCAAAATGCTTCTTTTGGTTTTAAAAAACAAAAACCAGTGGCTTTTGACAGGATCTTTCCTTAGCAGCTCTTGAGATATAGTAGTTACAGCAGGGGCTGTGGAAACACAACTCTTGGGTTCTTGAATTGATTGATTTAACTGACCTCTGCCTCTCTGGGTGATCTTGTGCAAGTCCTTTTACCTGACTATTCTCTGTTCCAGCTGTGTAAAGTGTAAAGTAAAAAGTATAAAACGTAAAGTAAATGTAAAACATGTCTAAGTCATGGAGGTGCTGTGAGGCTTACTTCACTGAGGGTTTTAAGGCAATTAGCCGTTTCAAATGAAGATATTTTTATTTATAGAATAACTCAGCAGAAAAAAAACCAAACACACACACACAAAAAATTAGTGACAATATGTTTTTCCTGTAATAATGATAAGGAAAAAGGGAAACTGATCTACAAGCTTGGGGTAAACCTTCGTGCCACTGCCCCCAAAAGAGAGGCTATTTTCCAAAGCATTCTCCCCTCTCCACCTTCACAACCTCCTCTCCTGAGTGATCGGTTTGGGAATTAGCTCCCTGTTCACCAGATACTCAGCAATGCAAGTCATCCACAGCATCTGAAGCCAAACAGGACCATTAGATCATGAACGTGACCTGCTCAACAGTGCACGGGATTGCATTTCACACAGCTGCCCTTGCCCTGAGCCAAAAACCTTGTGTAGGACTAAAGTAACTTTCCAGAAAGGCATCTGGCCTTGATATAAAGACCTTTATATACTGTTTCAAAGTGCCTTATTTTTTATTTAAATTTGTCAGTATTCAGCTTCTAGGCTTCTCTCTCCAACTGGAATAGCAGCAATTTTAGCTTTTTCCAGCCCTGTCTTTCTCCCAGGGACCTTCGGTGGTGCCAGAAGCACGGCCTCTGGCCTAGCAGAGGGACCAGGCTCTGGAGCAGGGAAGAGAGAGTACTGCTCTCTGCAGAGCTGCAAGGAAAGACTGACAAGATTTTTACCATTATTTTTCTACCTGTGTTTTAAGTCATGCTGTGGGCAATTACAGAGATTCATAATGGCAGGAGTGGAGAACAAATGGGAAAGGCTTTGTGTGGAAGTGTCAGAAAGGGAAAAACAGCACAAAAAGCCCAGTGAGGATGGCAGGTGATTGTGAAGCCTAGACCACCACCATCACAGCACATTTATGAGCAGCTTCTGAAGATAATTCAGGAACACAAGGGAACAGGTACAGTCAGGATCTGCCTCCACCTAGACTTCAAAAGGACTCCAGCTGCTAAGAGGTGATGGTAGGAAAACACTCGACAGGGCTGGAGTCTTAAGGCACCCTAGTAAGGAGAGAGAATACACAGAATAAACCCCAGCAATTCCCAGAGGTGGGACAGCATGGCCAGTTAAAAGATCCTGATCGTTGTCAGCTCCCAAAGGCAAAAAAGGTTCAGTGGCACCTGGTTGCCATCCTGAGATCTCACAGACATGATGAAGACTCAATAGAGCGTTATGTGACCCTTGGCACAACTGCAAGAAATCCTGAGCAGCACATCTGGCTAACATGCAGCTGGGATACAGGCATGGTGGACAGGCTGCTTGGGTACACACATCTTTGTATTTGTGAGTATGTGATTGTGGCATTGTGAACCACTGAAAACAGCAACTGTAAAATAAATTTACCTTGCCCTCACCTAATGACTTGTATTGAGTTTTGGTACACCACATCCAGGTTATACCAGCAGAAGATTCCTGAAAGCTAGCTCTAAAATGGATTTATAATCTGATCACCTTCAATCTTGCCTTTTGAAAGTCTGAGCTGTAGAAACAGCAGTTTCCACAAACCCATGTGCCAAGAAAGAATTCTGCTTTGCCATTAGAGCAACTGGCATTTCAAAACCAGGAAAAAAACTTTTTTTTTTTTCTTTTTAACTCACAGAACCTCACAGTGAACTTTACGACTTTGTGTGGCCACAGACACTTATTTTTCCACCCTACATTTCATGAAAGAATATGTGTAAAAATCTTAGAGGCTTTGCTTGCCTAATACTGAAAAGATTCAGTGCTTAGTGATAGTTTACTACAGAAATAAATATCTTGCTAAAAGTTGCAAGCATCACTTCTGCAAAACTTGTCACCGAAACCAGAAGTTTTGCTGAGCTGCTTATTTCAAGAGGTTTCACTTGCTCATTGAGTAACTACTTTCTGTTCAAAGACTTTGCATTTTTTCTTTACCTTAAGGAAAAGATGCTATCTCTTGACAGCTTTTTTTTTCTGGCAGACCTTTAGCTCAGCCAGTGGATGAACTGAAGGAAAGCGTTCATATACCAATTGCTAGTGACTTACTATTAAAGAACAGGAAAAAAATTCTTTTTTTTTTTTTTTTTTAAAGTGAGGAAATCTGTGCCTTTATGGTCTGGGTAATTCTGATTTTCCTGTCTTTGTTTCCATCCTAACTCACAGGAAAAATATTTTAGAAGTCATTATGTAACAAAAGATTCTGAGAGCGTTTGAGCCCGAAATGATAATATGTTTCTTTTTTGTCCCATTTTAATACATATTTGTGTTCAAACTGGAAATATTTTATTCTCTTATAAAATTCATTCATTTTATCTGGCCTATGCCCTTTCCCTCTCAGTAAATGGGACTCTACCCTGAACACATAGACTCTACACTGCATCATCTGCAGTGGAATGAAGACCACATGCCTTAGAGAAGATGTAAATCGGTTTACAGGATGATATTAAAGAAAGGCACATCCATGCTATGAATCCTATGAAACACCATGCTGAGCAGATCCAGTTCAAATACTGGTACAGATTTTACCAATTTTCCACTAATCACAGTGTTCTGAACTGTGCCTGCATCAAATGACATTTGTTTTAACTCCATCTGTTATAAAATCAAATTAATAAAACTCCCTCCCCCCTCAATGTTTTTAATGGAAAACCTCCATTTTAAGTATTTTTTTCCACTTGAAATACCATCAGCTCTGTTATTAGCAAATGAAGATCTGACAGAAGCAAAAGATAGCCATATAGTACTGAGTACATCTGAGGTGATCTAATTAACAGGATAATAGCTATTAGTATCAGTGCTTCAAAGTCTCAACCTTTTGGGATTTGACTTTTTTTTGTTTTGTTTGTGGGGTTTTTTGGGGGTTTTTTTGGACCTTGAGGATGCCAGTACTGCAATCAAAGTGTTTCTAAATAATTATGCACTCATTTAGGTGGCTAACCACCTGAATTGTTGTAATTAAAACACTTAATACAAACAATTAATTCTGTCAGCAATGCTGAAGGCTGTTTCTAAGATCTAGATACAGAAATATGTTCAAACAAAAAACCCCACCAAAAATCCCAAACCAAAGTGATCTTTTATTTCATTTGACATATTTCCACTGATTGTTTTCTGAAACAATCTGAGAACTCCTCTTGGAAGTTCTGTGTAAGAACAAAATAAAAACTAGGAACAATGATATCAAGACTCCCGCTGAAGAGGAATATTTTTATCCAAAGAACACGCATATGAGACATTGCCTCAAATTAACTTTATCTTTTCCTTGAGCAATTGGTTTTAATCTGGATCTGAAGGAACTCTCCATCTCTGAACATCAGCAAAGATGATGTAGCAGCTCAGGTATTCACATACTCAGGCTCAATATTTCAGTGATCAAAAAACTGAAACAGGTCATGACCATCCATCTATCTGAAGTGAAATAAGGAAGGACACGGATCTTCTCTTCCAATATTCTCCTGTTATACAGTAGCTTCCCAGTATCCTCCCATCTTCCAACAAGTCCTCCCATCTTCCAACAAGTCCTTACAATACTGAACTGCTTTGAGAATGAATTACAGACTTAGTTTCCTAGAAGTTCTCAAACTCACCAACTTCAACCCCATTTCAGAAGAGCTTGAGACAATTTATCATCTTGCTTGGAAATGGTGCAAAAAGAAATTATGCAAAATCTGAGGTTTGGCATGGATTCGTAGCAAAACCACTTGAAACAGTGCAATTTAAAGTGAATTTACTTTGACAATTTCAGTTTGCCCTAACCTGAAACTCAAAGCAAACCTCAGGGCAGAAGTGTAAACCAAAACAGATAGAAATCAACAAACGTTTACACAACACTCCATGAATCAAAGATACTTAACTTCACCTGACATGAAGCAGAGGCTGACAAACCAGGAATCAGATAGGAACATTTTCTGAACACAATCTGCTGCTTTCACATGTAGCAAAACAAAAGCTCATCTTTCATATTACCAGCCTTCTCAACCATAAAGCCCCACTGATCTCAAGTGTTAAGCTCCCCTCCCTGTCTTAAAATCCATATTATCATCACTTCAATCTTTCTCAAATTCTGAAGCCTCATGCTGTGAGACCTATAGGGGAAATAAAGCCATTTTATGCTACTTCAAAACAACTTTAAATTTGTGCTCAGAAAAATAGTCACATGCACAATTGGGTGAACCAGTTGACTCTGAGTGATAGCTGATAATTCCCCTGAACTATACAATATCACAAGCGCTAACCAATTTAACCTGATACTATCTGAAGCACAACACCTTTCTTCAAGGGAACAGATCCAAGCAAATAGTTCAGAAATACCAGAGTGGGGTTTTTTCTTCTTTTTTTTTAATGTGGCAATTTTTGTCCAGAGGTGGAGAGTTTCAAACACAACCCTTAAAACAGCTCTTTCTGTGTTACAAACAGAGAGAGTGCTTGTCTCACCAGAAAATTAGGGAATTGTTTGGTTTGATCCACAGCACAATACAGTCTGTTTCTGACTACCAAAACTGGCCACATACACCTCAATTCAGTACGCTCCTCAGGCCTCAACTTGTACAGACAAGACTTGTACAGACAGGCCTCTACTTGTACAGCAGACAGCTAAGGGCAGAATAAAGAAATAATTCTTAGTATTCTCAAAGATAAATGAAAAATAAGAAAATAGCACTTCAAAAACAGCAACTATACATATTTGTAGGTTAGGATATGCTACACCTGTTATGAGCTCCTATGCATTCCATTCTTACTCTTAAAACAATATGAGCAATATTCTGCTCAGGATATGTATTAGAACTTTCAATTCATCATGGATTTTACAAAGTAACATGTGTGAGCACACAATTATTTGCAAATTCAGAACATAAAGAACTGGGATATAGCAGGGAAAATATTCACAGAACCATGAAAGAATATTTTTATCTAACAAACCAGTATGCAAAATACCCATTCACCTAGGATTTTTTTAATGTGCTAATAGATCTCTTATTTCTAACACTTTCCTCTTCCTCACTTACAAGGAAGACAGCCTTGGCACCTGAGGCTCTGTCACTCTCCTCTCAGCTAGGCTTTGCCCCTTTGCATGGAGTAACTAAATATTCACCAAGTCAAAGAATGTAAGCAACTGTCCAGCCTCATGGTTAAGGCATTTATGATCTGATAGGAGAAGGCTGTTCAAATCTGTCTCTGTGGGTGTTTCCTTTTGGAGTTGAAGACCATGAATGGGACACTGGGTCTTGGTTCCCAAACACAGAATATTTTGTGATCTGGTGGCAGGAATCCTTCTGGGGAACATCACTCCCAGATCCTTTCAAACTGAGGAAAGAACTGAACCTAAGCCTTTCACAATGTGGATCCATCATCATATTAAATGACAGAAGGACACCTTCTTTTCTAGGAGCTTCATAATCCTTATCCTCTGCTATTTTTGTAGGCCTGCAGGAGAAAAGTGTTTCTTTTTGAGACAAAGAATTTAATCCAACAGGAAACATATTCTCAGTTTTGTGAAAAAAATTTAAAAATGTTTATTTTCTTTCAAACCGAACAATATGTTTTTTCAAATATTTGGATCAGAAGAGGCAATGGAAAAAAAAAATCTGTTGTCAGCTAAACTCTGGTGGACATGCAAAGTCAACAAAACCAGCTTATACTAAGAAAATGCAAATTAATGATTAATCTAAATTATGGGATAAATTGTCTGTGCCAGTCAAATCAAGACTGCAGCATCATATTGAAGACTGTATTCCTGGCTGGCCAGAGTGCAGCTCCGTTCTATGTTACATAAAGACCTATGATGGTCTAAACCAAGAAAATGCATTCAAACATTGAGCTTATGAACACTGTGGCAATGCTTCCTTCTGTCTTAGAGACTCTGAAGGAATTCCTGTCTGCCTGACAGTATGGAAGTTTTCAGAAAACTGCAGTGAGGATGCTACTTCTGTCCAAAGCAACTCACATCAGCTTGTCTTTATATGCAAAACACCTGGGGGACACAGCTATTACAGACAATGGAGAACCTTGAAAACTCTTTTTGCATTACCAATGTACAGAATAGGAACTTTTAAAAAAACACACTATCTCTGCATATTGTTTTCCAAATATCTCAGGTCACATTACAGAATGACAGTTTTCTGTTCCTGGCAGTCACAGCATTAAACTCTGAAAGCGTTAGTACCTACATGCCTCCACTATGCCGTCAAAAATAGCTTCTTATTGGAAGTGCCGAGAGAGGAAGAACTACCTGTCTTTCCAAATGACTGATGAGAAATACCTGCATAAGATGAGATCTGATCAGAATTAACGAAGGGTTTGATTCTACAAACCCACGTCTAAGTCGTTCTGTACATGAGTTATTTCACTGAGCTCCATGGGCTGCAGACAGGCATCAAGCTACGGTTAAAATTAAGGTTTGCAAAGCGGTACCCTAATTATACAGTTAAAAGTGGTGCCGAGGGAATGTTTTTCAATTATTTATCCTCCTTACATTTGCATGGAGAAATGGGAGAAATATTGTCAACAACATATGTTGTCAGCAACACATACTCCGTCGTGCTGCAGCTGCCAAGTGTAGATAGAGCTGACTCTGTACCTGAGGACTACAGGATTTCTCAAGCAGTAACAGGCAGCTGGCATCATCCTACAGGATCCTTACTGCTCCACGTTATCAGCTGTAACTCGCTGATCTTATTACATGTATTCATTTTATTCACAACAAAACTGGACATATTGGAGACACACATATATGGGTATAAATAAACACCCTTAATACACTTCCATGAATTAAGCTGACCTGTTTGGTAACTTTCAGAAGATAGTTAAATATGCAGTAAAGTATATGTATGGTTCCAGCACAAATATGGAAAAATAAAAAAACTGATTTATAAGCTCAAAATAATCTCAACCCTGATTTAGCTATCATTTTAATAGCATGAAAATGACTAATTTAAGGTCAAAAGTAATTTAGTTTTGACTGACTTGGCAATCCTTTGTTCTCTGGGTCATGTAAGTGTTGAGTAAATTATAAACCTGTAATTCTATCCTGAGGTCAAGGGACTTCAGAACTGAGTTGATATATTGGTCTCCCGGAAAGTTCTTCCAAGGCCAGTACCCCCTAAACTGTGTTTATGAGTTGACTGCATTAATAACTAATAGAGTCATATAATATTGGCAGAGGTGAAATTAACCCTTTCAAAGAACACTATGCTCAAATGCAGAGCTTTTAAATGAGGAACAGAAATATTGGATATATCTGTGAGAGACTGAGTTTCTCCAGAACACGGGGTTGGGGGGCGGGAAGAATAAAAAAAAATGTGTAGATATCTGACTTCAGGAACAAAATCATACTGCATCATGAATATTATTAGGGATGATTCTAGGTTTGTGAAGCAAAACCTATTACCTTGATAACTTACATGGGTTGAAAATAAACAAACCAACTACACTGACAGACTATGTAAGAAGCATGAATACAGTAAAAAAATCAGCAACTGCTCATTTAATGCAGGCTTTGCTCTTTTCCCTAATATTTTCCATTGAAAAACTGAGATGGGAAATAAACTGAAATGTTTTCCATACAAGATTTAAGGGTGCATTATAGCAGCATTTACTAATTTTGAACCTTTTAACGTTTCCAAATGAAAGTCATCGCACTAAAAAAAGACGCTATAAAGCCCAGACACACAGCCTGGACTATTCTTTTTGTCACCAGGCAAACATTAAAGTTAATGGCGCTCAAAGTGTTTATGGTTATTTCTTTTGCCTGACGTCACAGTCCTGAACTCATTAATAAGAGGTATATTCAGATTAGCCTGTTCAATTCTGATTTAAAAGAAACTCAACAGTAATCACAGTCTGAAATCTTAAAATCATTAGGAATAACCTAGCGTTACCCTCAAGCAGTCCTGTGAAAAACTTCACCCCCCCGCCATCTCCAAGGCTGTAAACTTCATGTGAATAGGAATATGTCACTGGTACTTATGGAGTACCAGGAGATGTTTGTCCTGGACAGGACAGGCTATCTCCTTCCACTGCATTCAAATTCACTATTTTTGTTTTATTCTTTTACACTTAAAGTAATTCCTGTATAAAATTACAACTGTTGGTTAGACTAATGATCAATAAACACACACCAAGGTTAAAGAAATATCAGCATCAGAATTAAAACTGCAACAGCTTTTACTGCAGTGGATGACAGAATTTGACCTGGTCACACAGTAAGAACTAATTTGCAAAAATAGGAATGACAGCTGCTTGGTAAATAACACAAAGCAGGAGCATACCCAAAGACCACTGAATGTCACAGAATACATTAAAGTAGCCTTTGTCTTGCAACTTTAAGGGACCTTTGAACAGGTTTTTAATGGATATTAAAAATACAAGCCAAAATTCAGATGACTGTTTCATGATCAGCTTAGGTCAAGTACTGACTGTGCCTCCTGAGAAGAGGAGGTCTTACTCCCTGCGTGGTCAGCAGATCTCACTGCCAGCTTGCACCCAGGACCTCACAGCTGCAGAGTGACTCAGGTCAGGCCAGCAGTTTGACAGAAAACTAACCCTGAAGGGGAGGAAAAAAGCAAGCACTTTCTTTTGTATGAATTCACCTTTGCAGGTCAGGTGACAGCAGTGGATGAGGGGGGGACAGAGAGGGGAAGGAGGAAGAGATGCTTTGCAGTAGTTCAGTTCTAGAACAGTTCAAGTTTTCAGGACATGCATCCACTGTCCTACTGCTCAGGGTCCACTTGCTGAGTTTGGTGCCCAAATGTTCATTTCCAGACTGGGTAATTAATTTAAAAGAATGGTAGCACATAGAAAAACCATCCTAACTGACTGATTGGCCCCAGTCAGCATCACTTTGTGATGGCCATCACTATTTCAGGACCTCAAGGCCACCAATAGCTCTTAGTAGTCCTGACCAGCCTCACCTGTGCCTCCCTTCACCCCAACCTGTGTGCTCTAGAGCCCCATTTCTGCCTGGACCCTACCAGAGCTATGCTATAGGTGCATTTGTCTTTAGTTCTTGCTCCTGGATGGATCTTGAACCCACATTCTAGCCTTGTTCCCAGTCCTGTTTCTGACTGCGTTTCCTTTAGGTCCCAGACCTAGCTCTTTCCTTGCCCATGCCTGTCAATGGACCCCTCATTAGCCTCCAGTTTTGCCCACTGTTTGGACTCTGAGGGTCTATGGCCTGTTGGTGAGGCCACTGTTTGCGCTGGAGTCACCCGTGGATGCCAGTATGCCCTGCCTTAGGGAGCAGCCAGACCCTGCTGCTCTGTGAAAGCCTAACCTAGTAGAACCTGATTGGGTTGCAAGATGGAAGGGCAGCACATTTTTGTGCTTAGCTTTTTTAATGCATTGTTCTTAACTCCTTTCGCATCTAGCTATGGTCCTGCTCATCCTCAGTTGTCTACTAGTTCAGTACGAGAGTTATGTTAAATTTCTACCAAAACTTCTTTCTTTTCCTTTGGTAAAGGCCTAGCCTCTCCTCCAACTCATTAAGCCAATTCACTGCACTGGGCTGTCAGAAATGGTTCATGGATTTTGTCAGACTGCTCTTGGGCTGACGTAGCTATCTGAATTGACTCAGAACAGTATCACACGATGGATGATCAGGAGAGGAGGGAGGAAAGAGCAGGACCTGCTGGAGCAGCTGGAGCAGGACCTGCCCCTGTCAGTAGTGGTGAGCTGTTATGTTGGCTCAGCCTCAGACTGACTTATTACTTCAGCTCAGTGACTCTGCATGCTACAACAGGCACTTGACAGCTTGTGAAAAAACAGGTGAAGCTTGGCAGATTTGAGAACCAAGTGCTGTCTTGTAACTGCATCTGGCAGGGAAGGAGGGCAAATTAGCAGTGGAAACAGCCTGCGCTGATTTGAGAATGAGGGTACTTGAACTGGCTGTCTGTAAGCTTGCTGAACGATTATTTACCTTGCATATAAACGTAGGGTAGGGCTCATCTCCTTATGCTGAACTTGGGGCTGCTGGTGAGTTTCCAGCTGAGAGTCAGAGTGACTTAAACTCAGGTTTAGGTTTTAACAACATCAGCAGGAGATGGGTGAAAGCTTGAATGGAGGACTCGGAGCTGGGTTTAACTTGCATTGCAAACCTCCCTTCAAACGCCCAGTGAGCAGCAGCCTGTGAGTGTTCACTGTGAAAAGCAATGGGCCTGAACAGATTACATGTGGGACAGAAGATTTAGTGAGTAAAAGCAAAAGCCATCCCTTGTAACACAGAGTTCCTACAGTTGAGGTCAATGTGACATTATCTAATGTCCATTGAAAGCATCTCCATAGTCCTATATCTGGGTTTCTTGGTACTAGAAAATAAAATTTCTGCCTGTTTGCTAATGTTAATTGACTGTATTTTAAATGAAAGCTGTTTTCTTGGAGATACTGAAAGAAACTTATCTCTTCTCTCATTTTAGATACTATGTACTGTATGGAGAGTATACGCTGTATTGTATATTTTCTATAAAAACATTACATTTTAAACTTCCCTGGGACGATGTATATAAATATTTATACATGAAATTATATGATAGGCTTTGAAATTTATGCCATACATTTCTGTTAATGTTCTAAAAATATTTGTTCAGGCAAATGAAATTGCAGTAAAATATTTTACTACAGATCAGTCAAAGGTTCTCACAACTTTATCTTCCTAAAAAACAATATTTCAAGCTATAAAACAGAGTTCTATTTCAGATATCTAAAAGGCAAATTTAACCAGCTTGATTTGATTAATACCAAGTAGTTTAACTTTTTTTTTTTTAAACACTGAGGTTTAAGGTGAAATAAAGTCAAGATGTAAGCATTTTCTTTTCTTACATATATGATTTAATTTTGTTTTCTAGAAACTTATATGGTTAGAGGCAAATTTCCTAGGCAGTACACGGGAGGTTATGTGCATATTTCCTATTGCCATTAACAATAATGAGAGTAGGGTGTGTTGCCCAGTACACAAAGCTTCAAGTATACAAATTGTTAATAAATCTGACTCCTCACAAAACAGAAAATTAATGCTGCATTCAGAATGATGGGTGGTCCAAGATATATTTTCGAACACACTCCTTCGGGTGTCCCAACACCTTAATCACAAGCTCGGCGGCCATCTGGTGACTCCCAGTGCCTTACCACCCACCGTGGAAGCCTCGTGGGTAGCTGAGTAAGAGCCCTGTTCTGAACCACCATTTCTGCTGCACAAAAGTCCCTTTAATGTCAGTAGTTTTGCCTCAGGAAGGTTCCAAACTGCTCCCAAAGTGTATGCACAATACCAAGAGCTTTCCTACACAGTGCACAGGGGGAGAGTCTGTGTTTCTTCGTAAAAAGCAGTTCCACAACCCCCTGCTTCCCCTTCCTCCTCTACATCCTCACCACAAGACTCATGGTCAGGTGAGCTTGAATCACTACAGCTCACCCTTAGTTTTACCAGATGCTCAGCATACCTGCAGACACCTCTTTAGCAAACCTCACACCTAACTCACAGCATTTTCTTCTGCTCAGCCAAACCCCAGCTTCCGCAACAGTGCGCTCCTCACCCCGTTCACATTGGCTGGCCTCCACCAGTTGCCAAAGCTTGGTCCCTAGTCTTCTCTGCAGGTCTGCTCCACAGAAACCCCTCACATATAGTTGTTAATCTTGCTTCAAAGGTGTCAGTGGTGCAGACGCTAAGTAGATGCCCAGCGATGTTTCAGGTAATGGGTGCCAGGGGAACAGCACAGAGAAATTCATGGTCTGTGGGCACAGGCTCAAGCTTAGGAATTTATGCCAGCAATTTACTATCCCCACAAAACTTTTAGCTGTGCCCAAACATTTTCCCTTTGCAGCATTAGCATGTTGCCCAGCAGCTGGAAAGAGTTTTTCTTTCTCTCATTCACATGTCAGCATCAAGCAACAACTTAATGCATACTGAGTCAAATTTTTAATTTTGGGGTTTTTTTTTGGGAGGAGGGCATATTTTTGTTTTTTTCAGATTTAACTGTCTTATAGTTCATGAGTCACTTCTAAACTCAGCAATCTAAGGGTCATTTCAGTAGTCCCTCAAATGAATCAAAACCAGCAATCATACTTACATTGCCCAATTTTGAGAGAGATCTCTAAATAACAAACCTCTACATAAAGTTACCTGTTTTCTAACACAACTGAGTCTGATGAGCCAGGAAAAAGAAAAGACCATGATGTACTCAGCAATAAATATATATGCATTTCTGATTTGGGCTATATGAAGCCCACCTGTTCCCTGCATACGTACCCTGAGTAGATATTATGGGATTTTGTTTTTTCATTCATTCATTTTATTATATTTATGCCGCTGGGAAATACAGAGTGGGGAGGTGTCTCTGTCAGGAGACTATGGAGGCATAAAGAGAGAGATGTAGGACTAGGAAGGGTTAGAGCAATCTGGCAAGGTAAACTAGATCTAGCCTGACATAGACAGTTTAGACTGGAACCAGAAATGGGGAAGGCGCACAGGTAGTTGCAGAAAATCCAGGGGCAGCAGATAGGGAAGGGGAGTGAAAGCAGTTGGTAGAAATGTCTGCTTTATAGTATGTGTCTGCACCTCTTCTGGTTCTGGCCCACAGAACAGTTTTACAACTAAAGACTTAAACCAAGGATGAAATATCACTGTGTTATAACTGTTAGTCTGTTTGTTGGGTTATTGCACAACAGCAAACACATTCCGGAAATAAAAATTATTAATATTTTAAGAAATAATGTTAGGGTGGTAGCATCAATCAAGTAAGATTAGGAAATGCCATATGTTAGGTACCTTCACATATGTAATTTAAACCTGTGTGCATAGGCATTATAACAGGATTGCTTGAGTTTTCAGAATAAGTGAAAATACATTCAGATATTACCTACTACACTATATTCAGCAGAGAACGGAGGAAGTTCTCACATTACACTGTATTCACTAATACATTCTCCTTTACCTGATTTAGCCTGCCTTTTTGCAATAAATTTCAGGTGAATGCAATTTTTATGGGTTTTGGGGTTTTTTTATGTAAAGAAAATACAGTGTAGTAAAACAGCATCACAGCCGGGAAGCTTTAGTTATTTTATTCATTTAAAATCTGGGTCAGTGCACGGCCATTAAAATAATCCTAAACCAAATAGACTGCCCATTCTTACAGCTGAAGAAAGGTGGCGGGAAAATTAACTGCCTGGGTTGAATTAACGAAGGTGGGAGACTGAAACACTTAAAGATGGACTAGCCACATAGCTCAACTACTAACCAGCTCCAACCCTGAAGCAAAACCTGAAGCATCCACAGGAGTGTCTTTCTTCGCACGTGGTAGTGCATTGCAAACTCAGCTCCAAGAAAACTCCAAAAGTTGTTTTTTTAAAAGTCTTGACTAATTTGCACATGACAAATCCACTGTAAGACTAAACTGTGTACCAAATGGACAGGTTGTTTAGCAATTTAGATAAATGTCTGTGCAACTTTCCCAGTGATCTTGTTTCCTCTGCTCTCAAAGGCCTTATTTATTTTTTTTTCCCAAGAAGCTGAAAAGAAACTAAATGAACAGCAAAAGAAGTTGCAAGGAACAGTTACACGCTTTCCCACTGTGTAAAAACCCAGAAACATTGAAGAAGAAACAGCACCAAAGCTTTCTACTCATGCAACATCATTGTAGATGGTTTTTAGGCCTGCCTAAGTGAGATAGTTCAACTCAGGGTTCCCAGAAAAACTTACCTTTTTTAAATTTTTTTTCTTTGTTCACATACACACGCTCATAGTTTGCCAAGTTAAGCCATGATGCTCAACGGAGATGGATTTGTGTCAGAAATTTAGAATCTAAGCTTTTAACCTTTTCAGATGTTAAGGGTCAGATTCACAGTATCAAATCAGGACAGGAGACAGACACAAAAGCTAAAAGTGTCATGAAAAATGCAAGAAGACAGCCAAGGTTAGAGTTGCTGTGGAAACCCTACTGCTGAAACTTCTGACTTTAATGCCTTTGACTTCTTGATCATAAGGTTTCACTAAAGGAGTGTTTGCATTGAATATATTTTCTTTTCCTTCTTTTTTGGAGATGGATTTGCATGAAAATGGTATCTTTGTTTCCTGGGATTCCATCTGCTCCCAGTGCTCGTTGCTCACCTGAAGCCATAATCCTCTATGTGAGACTAGACAAATGGCTATTGTGGATACATTTAAGAGCTTCAGATGGGGAAGGGCTACAAAAGTAAGATAAACTTTTCAGATAAAAAAGGTTTCCTTTTCAAGCAAACTTTCTTGACAGAAAAGAACGAGAGAGGGCAAAAACCATGGAGAACAGAATTCGTGGCAGGGACAGAAGTGCTTCTAAAGTAAATGTTCTTCTGAAGTTTCTCATCGGAAAGCTTCCTGCATGCCATGCCACCAATATCTCACATGAGCCAGTGAGGAAGGCTGCAATTACTGGGCAGCATACCCTTAAACCTCTTGTCAGGCTTATAGATCTGTCTGATGCACAACTATGGCACCTCTTATGCAACGTGTCTTCAGGTCTCTAAAAGACAAGGTGAGGAAGCTTGAAGTAAGCCTGTTGGAACTCAGAAATGTGAGCAATGTCGGTGCTTTCAGAAATTCCCAAAG
Organism: Zapornia atra; assembly: GCA_013400835.1. Lineage (NCBI taxonomy): Eukaryota > Metazoa > Chordata > Aves > Gruiformes > Rallidae > Zapornia > Zapornia atra. The sequence goes on from VZTU01011190.1 coordinate 25,320, forward strand.
AAAAGTAGTGGATCTACCCAGCAAGTGAAACTGAAGGGCTTGCCTCGAGTTTGCAGCTCTGTCTCAGGCATTCTTCATAGATGAAAAGGACAGAGCAAAAACACGGCTTAAGCTGCCTGTAGATGCTGTGTTGAAAGAACTGGTAACATAAAACTCCCTCAGAATTAGATGATGTTCTGCCAAATCTATAAAAAACCTGTGAGAATGAAGTGGCTTAGTCACCACTGAAAAAGGAATCATGCACTCATCCAGGTTGGAAGTACAGCTCAATCCCTTGTTAGTACAGGGCTAATGTCAAATTTAGGTCAGGTTGCTCAAGTTTTGAAAGTCTTCGAAAGTTTCCTCTTAACAGGTAATAATAATAACAGAGGCCCAGCAGACTGGCAAGCTGTATTCCAACATCACATAAATGAGCTGAAAATCATCATTAAACAAACACATGCAAAGTTGTCTACAGTCTGTGCAATGTCATAGTGACACGACAGGATCCCAGTCAAAATATACTTTCTTTAATTCCTGCCTAGAATCTTTTTAGAGAATTAACAGAACAGTCAATGAAATTGTATCTGCGAACAACATAAACTTACTGGGGATGCTAAGGGATACTGAATATGGATCAAAATCAGATTATATGTTACTTCAGTTAGCACTGCAAAGGAGATACATTCAGGTCTACCACTGTTCAGGACATCCTAAAACAATCAGCTCTTCTCCCTGACCAAAAATATACCACTGGTCACATCTGTATGCAGTAAGTTGAGAGCAAAAATGGAAGGTGGAAGAGTTCAGTCAGAAACACTATCTGAAGACTGTATAATAGGCACCAGCAGTGGCAAAAAATGGCTGTCTATAAGAAACAGTGATTTACAAAAGAAAAGCTTCACTTTTGCTGAAGCTAGACTTCCATGACAAAACTAACACAACTTCTACAGTTTGATAACATTAAAATACAAGAGCAGGGACCAGCTTTTTAGGCAAGCAATTCACCAGCACACTACACTCAAACCCAAGGAAGGGCAAAGTTACCACTGTAAATCTTAAAGAAAATTTCAATCACCATATGAGAGGTGTACGTTAAGATATCTTGGAAGGGCAGCAGAAAGACTGAGCTCTTTCCCAAAAACTTGTGATGAACTGTTCTGTGACCTCAGGTGGAATCACTTCAGTGCTCCATGCTTCTGCTTCCTTTCCTACTGTGTGTATTTAGACTAGGAGTGCTTCAGGGATAGGGACTGTCTCCCACTCTCTATTTATACAATGTCTAGCACAGTGAGCCCCTGATCTTCCATGAGATCTACAGATGCTATTGCATTACAAAAAATAACAATAGTAATGACGAAGTTGTAACCAAATTAGACAAATATGAGAGGGATTAGATTTACTCATGAGAAGCTTTACTTTTGTGAAGGAAATCTATTACGACAGTCAATTTTAATGCACAGCCAATACAGCAGGCAAAACCAAGAGTGAAAATGTATAGAAGTGAATTCTACACACTGAAGGCTAAAGACCAACTCTGGGTCTGTTGAAGGGACCTAGAGTTAGCCTGTTACAACTGATTTTTGTCATATGTGACATAGTAATTTTTTTAGTATTATTATTCTCAAAATGGGAGCTTAACAGATTTGAGAGACAGAGCAGAGTGATGGTGTTAGTTAGTGAAATTTGACCTCATCAGGACACCAATAACTTGTTTTTTATTGATACTTATCTTCAAGAGGATCTTCTTTATTTTTCAAGCTCTAGTAAAATATATGTAAAAATTTCTCACCCTTATCCTGGTTGTCTTTTCAAAAGGGCTTCCCATTACTACTCATCTGCTGAAGTCCGTGAGAATTTTATTGTTGACTCCAGCAGAATTTTTAGCTTCTTCCCAGGGATGCTTCTAAGAAGAAGGAAGAATCTCCTGATGCTTGGAGAACCATTCATTTATTTTTTCATGTCCAGGAAAAAAGCAGTCTCAGAAGGAGGTAGTAGATAGTAAGCAAACAGATTAAGTGGCCTTACTGGAAATATTTATACTTTCTTCCTAAAATACATTTTAGGCTGATATGATTTAGTATACAAACTAACATAAACTGAAATGAGAGATAAAGAATTCTGTCTTTGGTATTTCTCTATGGGGAACATTTTCAAAGATACCTTATACCTGGGACAGTCTACTCCATTTCAAAGGCAAGTATTTCTCTTTAGAAGTAACCTCTGCTAATGGATGCAAACCTACCAAGGCAGAAAAATCACTTTGAACTCCCTTTCAAAATGTTTTTGGAATTTATCCATTGCCAGGGAATGAGTTTCTTCTCCTGGAAAGCACTGTACCCCGTATTGATTATACCCCATGATTGACAAAGCTAAATCTTAACATTTTAGACTTACAATACGATTTGCATTGCTACACTCCCCAAATATACTCTCACCATCTACATATTTTAAAGTTTTCTAGGTTTATTCTAATATATTTTAATTCAGAGTTATCAGCAAGACTGCTCTATCCCTAACATTAGTCACTTCTGTCTCAGTCTGTTTATAAACAAGAAATGCTGCAAGAACTGCACAATTACAGGGCATCTTTTTTTTAGTTCTTACAAAATTACTGAATTGTAATTTTTTTTTTTTTTACAATGGACTGTATGTGATCTTTGAAATTCTGGCTATCTGTATCTTTTATCACTGTTTGATAATTTACTCATGGACAAATTTCTGCACAATTTCAGATAAAAACAACTAGAATGCAGAGGAATTCAAGTCTGAAATACTTTGGACTTTTAATACAGCTTGATGAGGAAGTTTATATAACTTGCTATATGGAATTCTAAAATCTTAGGGAAACAAACTAAAAACTACCCTACTATTTGGGATTTGTTTGCTTTGTATTTTTTCATTAGAACCAATTATTTTTCTTGTACTGCTGTTTTGCCTGTATTTACACAAGCCAGAACTGAAGAGCTACGTTCAGTGAGCTCTTTATCTTTGCAAGATCTCTTTGTATAAATATTCTTCCCACAGATTTAATCTAGTATGCTGAAGTTTTAAGGACTTAGTAACAGAAAAAAAGCAATAAGGAACAATGCAAATTTCGAAGGCAACTGACAGCATGTTAACTTGCACTAGAACAATTCCTTTGTATTCACTAAAGAGCCAGTAAAAATCAGACCGTATTAAAAAAATTACAGCACACAACATGGATGTTACAGTACGAACTCAAGGCTGGGCCCCTGCTTTTATTTAGTTTATGAAGGTCAAACTGATCCTAAAAGGCAAGTGCACATAAAGATGCATTGTGCTAGCAGTTTAAAAGGTGAGAATTCAGCTATGTTTTATCTTTGTTTTGCTTTCTAGTCTTAAAGATACTGTTATTAGCTTGTAACCCATGTATAATAACAAATACTCATCCAAGAAAAATATTAATAATAATAAATACAGGATTACACAATAATTTGATTAATCCAATAAATAAACAAACTATAACTATGCAATACACTGTTTATAGTGACTTAAAAAGAAAGTAGAGTAATTAAATTATGTATTTTAAACATGATCGGATATATGACCAAGTCATAAAATATACATTAAGATGAAGATCTGATTTTCATTCTTTTCTTGATTCAGTTTTAGACAATGACATCGTGCAAACAGCAAGTGTGACTTCAGATCTGAATTTTGCTGAAAAATAGTACACACTGAGTTCTGACTGAAGCCTGTTTTGAAATACCACAGACTGAGCCTTCTACCCTTGATGAATGATTTGGATCATATTTAAAATATATTTTGCTATTTGATCAAGACAGAGGAAGGGAAATTTATTTTACTTGGACTTCATGTAGCTAATAGGTTGCAAAGATGTAATGTCACCCAATTGCTGACCAGAAGACCAACTGGTGGAAACAAACCAGCTTAATTTTGAACTGTCACGCTTAGACTTTGGTGCTACACACCAGATTTACCATGTTTCCTGAACAGGAAGGTAAATTCTAAGAAATGCCCACACAACAAATAACTGGGCATTATCAGGCATAAATGTTTCAGGAATTTACATCTGGGAAAAAAAAAAAAAAGGGGAAGTGAGCTCTCAATGTGTAGGACTATAAAAAGGAGAATATGAATAAAGTAGAAAACAGTATTATATTTTTTACTGTTTTAGAATAAAAGGGGAAGCAGAAAAAACTTTATGTGCAATATTTGCGTTTTTAGAGCAGATAGTTTTCAGACAGTGGCTGAGCACCACTTTCAAAATAGCTGACATCAGGACAAGAATGAAAGAAACCTCAGATCTTCTGCTTGCTATAGTCACACTGAAGACACTGTAACCAAACCTTCCCCATCTCGATCGGGTGGGAAGTGGGACTAATCCTGGATATCCCATTGCCCGCTGTGCTCACCTCTGTTTCCCAATGCGTACAAGGGGAAACTCGCTTGTTCTAATCAAAGACAGGAACACTAGTGCTGTGTACACAGAGCCTCCTAGCACTGGCATGTGTTGACTTCAACAGCAGAATGCCTTTCTACAACACTGTAGAGACACTTGACTTCCTATTGGGAAGTGCAGCTTGCTTTCCTAACAATGGGCCAACTGGTTTTCATAACGGAGATAAACGCTCCCTGCTGTGAATTGTAATAGAAAAACATGTCAAACAACCAACAATAAAAAGAAGCACAGCCAAAAGACCGGCTTTTCCTGTTTTTATGTGCAGCACAGAGGAAACTAAGCACATGAACTGCAGTTGGCTCCTTGCAAGTCAAAATATCACTTCTTTTAAATGAGAAGAGGAAAAATGCAACTCAGTTCTGACCCTTTTTTCACTCTGAAGTGCAGACATGAAAACTGAACCCATTAGCACTTCTTTGCCAGAGGTTATTATGAAACCTCTGAATGTGAAAGTCAGATGCTTTATTAAAAAGCGGAATGGTTATTCAGTTAGGATTTTTCCACCCTTTTAAAAGCTGTTATAGCTATGAGTGATAAGGACATCCAGCTGCCACTCTGATGATGATATTCTCTAGTTTTAATGTTCTCTCCTTTTGCTGACAAAAGATCACTTGCTTAAAACGCCCTCCTCTTCCATCCCACCATCTGTTCGTTTTTGTCTGCCTTGTTTGATTGTCTTCTTCATTGTCTTACTTTTCCCCTTGACTATCTTTTATAGCTTGCTAGTTTTATTTTGACATTTTTTATTAATTAGTTCTGTGAAATTGTGCTGTAAGTCTTCAATAGAATTCACTGTTGCTACACCATCACATCGTCCATCTGGCATGTTTGCAGTGTATCTTTCCCTTTCTTGCTGTCCTCATCTGTTTAACCTGGAAGAAGCCAACAATGGGGACTTTTCAGTAAGCATGGAAGATTCTGAACATCATTAGTTAATATTAGAGCTTCTCACTTTAGGTTAGATTGCGCACAAGATGGTAAGATGATTGTAGTCATAGCCGTTTGTTCTCTTTGACCTCAGATGTACAAATTGCCATGGCTCAAGGCAGCCCTAGATTGTGGAATGCCTCTGGTAATGGTTGATGACTGGGTTTCTACAGTGAACATCTGCAGGCTGAACAGCTGCCTACAGCACTGAGAGTCATTTTGATGAGTCAACTTTTGACAGTCCTGCTTTGTCAGGAGTGAACACGGCTGTTTGTTAGTATGTTTGTTCTTTCCTCAAACAGAGATACATTTTGTTCTCTTTTTCTGCTTCTCTTGTCTGTTGTACCAGACTCCTAGAAAGAAACACTGGTGCTTGCGCCACATACACTAAGCTTCTGCGTGACACACAGATCTGCAGTATTTAACTTGTAAGCATTATAAGGAACACCAGCACGCATACAGGAAACATGATACCTTCAAGTCTCAAAAGACTTAACTGAACATGCTTAAACTAACTACACAACCTGCGTATTTCTATGCATCTGACCCACTGCATCTACAGAATGAGTATTTGCTTTGGATCTAAGGAACTTCTAAGTCACAGGTGCCGGGAAGATGAGCAAGTATCACTAAGTATCTATTATTTTTCTCAAAGTATCTACATTACTGGCAGGTAGCTAGACTGGGTGGACTTCTGATCCAGTATGTTCTTAGTGCTCCAACTCTCCTATTGGCGTGAATCATGCTGGTGAGAGATGGTGGGAGAAAGGCCAGATCCTCTTAGGTCATTCTGCTATCTAGCATTTCAACATGTCTGTGTGGTACTTCCTGTTGTGATTCTACTACAAATAGCCTATTGCTGTTTGATTTTAAACTATGCATTTCAAAAGGGCAAAAACCCCAGTGACTTCATCTAATGTTGCTGTTTGTGTAATATATTTTAACACTCCTTCGCCCTGCATATAAAGCCAGCACTTCACACCTGGGAGTTATAATCACGAAGCCTAAATGTCCAAGAGCCTAAGAAAATTCTTCCTTCGCTCACATGGTGGATGCCTGGTGCTTTGGGAAGAGAAGGCGCTGGAGCCTGTGTTTATAAATGTGAGATTCTAGACTAGCGCAAATTGTGAGATTAGGAACAATAGATTAGAGAGTGCAAGATGTTTGTTACTGTAATAAGGATGATTAGACTGTGACTGGGCTGTAAGCGCAGTGGGAGAGGTCACAGAAAAAGCAAGGGAGAAGAGTCAGAATGAGAGGTCTCAAATGCGTGGTTATCAGGAAGGCTGTTTCCACCCTGCTCTGGTTTCTGTTAATAAGACCAAAGCTTGGAATCCATCTGAAGACTCTGAAATATAAATGCATTAAGGTACATTAGCTACTATAGCTATAAAGAACCTTAGAGTCATGACATTATCAGATTTGCAGGACAAAGAACAGATTCTCAGAGCAGCCAGAGAAAGCAAACAATTAATTACAAGACTAGCCTGCCCACATGTTGTTCTTCCCAGGCCTAAGCCTGACATCCAAAATTCAAACGGCATAAATTAGCTTTTAACATGCTCCTAACCAAGGGAGATGCTGAAACTCATTTCCATTTGATACAGAAAGAAATATTGCACAAAGGACAGTCATATACTGTTTGTGCAGTGCATGGAAAAAGAAAAGAAATAATACTCTTGGGAGCATAAAGATAATCGGTATCTCTTTGGCATTGGAAAAGATCCAGGAAAAGGAGCAGTCACTGGAGAATCTCTTAAGCCAATATACTCGGCCTGGGATGGGCAAGGGGAGAAACAGGGGAAAGAATAAAGCGTAGTTTATAGATGGCCGAAATTCTCTCTCTTCTCAAGTAACAACCGTCATATATTTCATACAGAATATTAGAATTAATGTGACATTTAGGACAACACTTTTGCAATATTAGACCAAGAGACTAGTAACAGACTACTAGTATTCTGAGTAGGCCCACCTGCTCTCACAGTGATATTACTCGATATTAACTACCTTTTTGTTCACATACCAGATTTCTGACCTTTGGAATGAAAAAGAAACAGACATTGTCTTTCTGAGGCTTTATATCGTATCAAGGAGGCAGTGAGTGATACGTTATAATGCTTGGATAGTTTTCATCTGCCATTAATGAAGATACAAAAGAGATTTTTTTTTCCAGGTGGAAATTAAGACTTTTTTTGTTCCTACTGACTGTCAGTCCTTCTTGCCATGTTTTTCTGAATCAAGGCCAAACATGTGAGTTGTAAGAAATGGTATCCCTTGGAAGGATGTCATCATCTATATGATGAAATTCAGTTTGCAGGTTTTAAATTCAGTGAAAAGATGTAAATAAACATTCCTCTGCAAAGGAGTGGAAATAAGCAGCCAGCTGCATTGCATTGTAATTGAGAACAGAAACGGAACTTCAGTGAGAATAAAGAACTGGCTAATTTGGGTTGTCAATTCTTGAATGCCAGCAAAGAGGAAAACAGACTTGAGATTTTTGAAATATATCAAACTTTTAACAGTCAAATTTAAGCACTCGCTTAGGATTTTATTATTAAGAAATCCTAAAGCTGAAGATAGCAGAGAGAACTAATTCAGGTTGCCCGGTTGTTCCTTTCTGCCAGAACTTGCCGGCAATGTACATGTCAGAGTTGAAATTAAGCACGATGTTGGTGCAGCCTGCACAGGTGGGTACCCTCTATAGTACATGGCCAATGCCACATACACCACCATTGGATAAAAGAAAGCAAAACCTGCTGTGAAACTGGCCATAGGTTTATGTTCTGCAATGCTGGTCCATGAATGTCGTGACAAGCTCTAGTGCCTGAAATACAGGAACTAGATGTAATATCTTGCCAATAATAAGCACTAGCTTAGTTCTTAGCAGTGATTAAATTTTGGTTCATATTTGCAGAGATTCTTCTTTCCCGTCCCATGTTTGGACTGATTCACTGAACTTTTACATGGTGCCAAAATTTATGTACAAAGGAAAAAGGGAAAGAGATTACTCTGAGAGGCAAATATATCATGTGGAGTCACTTGCTCAGGCCCAGACCTACTCACTCCCCTATTCGTGCACATGAATAACATAGTTACCTGCAAAGACACATCTTGCAAACCCAGACTCATGTTCGAAAAATAGAGGCCTAAGCCTTGTGACTATAAATTCCCTACTCATGTGACTAAAAGCCTGCCAAGCTCAAACAAACAAACAAACAAACAAGGGATCCTGTGTATTCATAAATATTTTCCTCTTTTTAAAGACATACCTTTTCAGTTAGCTCTGATGATTAATGCTGTACTGAGAAGCGTCATTCCAATGGTTACAACTAGTTCTGTTATAAAAAATGGTTGTTAAATGTTGAAATATTTTGTAAATATTTTATAGACTTTTTACCGAAGACATGTACAAATTAAGGCCTTTTTTTACTGCATGTCTACTCTTTTTTATTGCTAATAATTTAAAATCTCAATCTGTCAGAATTATGGTTTAACATTAATCTGAAAACTGTGCAGTAACACTGTCTGCATTTTGTTCTTTTCAGAGTGGAAGCACAGAGAAAAAAAAGTTTCAAATCATCTGTGCAGTGACACACAATTGCCATGTCTTTTGTTTTAGTTCTCATGAGTTATCTACACTCTATACTATTCCCTGTTACATGTATGTTTTCATTCTAATCTCAGATCTGCTAAAATAGTGAAGAATCTGTTGATATCTGTGCTTCAGGGACTACATACAGCTCAGGGATACAGTCTGTAGTTCAGCAAAGCACTTAGGGACAAGAATAACCTCTTTGTTACTCAGCAAAGCAATTTATTTAAGTATGCAGTTGAGCATTATGCTGAAAGCGGATGGAAGGATTATTACTTGGTGCTAAAACTATGTTTAATTGTATTTCTTCCCTATGTAATGATGGAATTCAAAGATGACCCCGTTGCTTTTGCTATTGTTAAAATTATCGGTGAAAAATGACAAAGAAAACAGACCAGTTTTCTCAGACCTATTTTCTTCTGACTGGTGAGCACAATAAACTGTGCTGTGATGGCAGACACAAACAATTGCAGGAAAATGTGTTTGTAACCTAGTCCACCATTTTGTGTTTCAAATGCAGAGAGACACTTCATGCTTCAGGTATTCATAAACTGGCATTTTTACAGCATGTGTAGTGAACCTGCATGCTTAGCTCATTTAAACTGGTGCCTCATTAGCAACACGTATTAAAAACCAGAATCCTTATACTTAATTGCACATCCTAGGAAAAACGTGAATGCATTAGAACTATGCTGATGTTCCTCTTTCAGTATCATTAAAATTTCTTTCCAGCACAGTGTGTCCCTCTTTTTGCTCTCACTGCCTTCTGAGCACAAGTCTGTCTTTGAGAGAAAAGCAAGCAGTGGACTGACTTTCCCTTGTCAGTGTTACTTCTGTCATATGGTCACTTTTGCCATCCGACGTGTCAGCCCAGGCGCTCAGTCCTCTTTCTGCCTGAGAAGTTTCCAACACAACACAGCTCACCAGCATTAGCACTCTGTCAGAGACTCTGTACTGGTTATTTGGATCCGGTCTCACCTGCTGAATGCAGTCCTAAGCCATGCTTGCTTAAGAGCGACCAGTCAAGCTATGCCTAAGCATTCCTATTGTAATTACAGGACTGTGTGCAGGTAAAACAGGAGAGCCACAGGGCTCAAATACCAAATACCCTCCAGGGTAAATCTGCATGGCTCCTGCTTCTTCAGAGTAGATCCAGTAATGAGCAAAAGGGGGTTGACATTTTTATTGCTGTGAGTTATCACCAGAGGGATTCTGAGAAACAAAGGGATCTGGATGGAGGTAAGTGAAGATGGGAGGATGGGAGCAAGATGGAACAGAGGAGTTACGCAGCCTGGAAAGAAGCAGATCACCAAAAAGTGAATCAGTTCTGTAAAGAGAAATAAGCAAGGATAAGAAAGGCAAAAAAAGCCAGGAGAAATGTAATTTAGGCTTTTTTCTCTTGAAGGTGAAAGAATTTGCACTGAGATATGCAGGAAAGCAGAAATATGAACTTCAAGTGTTTATCACATGGTTCAAGCAATGAGAGACAAGGGGACTGTCAGCATTTTGATGAGCAAGGAGCAAAGTGAATTACAAAGAATATGTCACCATACTGGACAACTCCAATGGGAGTACTTCTGAAATAAGTGGTCGACTTTTGACATGTGGCTATGCCTAAAAATAAAGGCTACTTCTAGAGTCCCTCACATTTCTAGATGGAAAGGATTGTTTGGAGTCTGTCAAGGAATATTTACCAGACTACAACATGTCTTCAGTTGCCACCTCAAATATTTCAGTGGGACCCTGTATATGGTTATACTGAATATTGTTGGAGGAACCTGGAACCCTCAGGCACCAAGCAGGGCCCCCGTGCTGGAGTCCAGCAATGCATTTCAGTCAGTGGACTGGAGGAATTTGTGGTCTCTGGTAACCCATTTATGTGCACACACTGACATTCACAGTGCAAGGGTTTATTGTTGATGGCAGTGAGTAGGAGACTAAGGGAGGGAAACAATTCCACCCTGTGGACAATGTAAAGAAGAAAATTTATGGAATGAAAACTCAGATACATCCTTGAAACAGGGCAGAAGATCAGATTAATGTAGTCTTTTCTTCCCAACTTTCTTTTTTAATCTAAATTTTGGGGAAATAATTTATTCCTTGTGCTAAGGACAGCAACTTAGTACCTTGAGATAAAATACTGCCTTTGGATTTGCACACAGATGGGGAGAGGATATTTCATATTACCTATTTCAACAGAGTAGTAATCTCAAATGTATCCTCTCACTGCTCTAATGATGCCATTACTATTTTATATTAATAGCATATATTTATGCTTTTATTTTTACCATAGAGTGTTCACAAAATATTTAATGTACCTATTGCTCATTAAACTTGGGTTTCAGTATTTTAAGTATGACAGGATATAACAGCATGCTCTTAACCCTTTAATGGATAAGTAGATACCTAATAGTTAATTACCTAGGTTTCAATAGACTTACATGCCAATCGTGAAGTGGCAGTTCTTTTTCCTTTTTATTCCTTACTCCTATTCACTTGAAATTAAATGTTTCTGGAGATAAATGGTTTTTGTGCCCAAAGTGGGAATCAGTACAATCTAGGAGAGTTTGCTATAAAATTTGAATATTTCCCAAATGAATATTCTCAGGAGAAGGAGGGAAAAGGAGGAAAGAGAAGAGAGGGGGAAATAATTCAACCAGCTCTAGACTTAGCCATACAATTAATTCTATTTCTTTTTAATTACATTCTCCCTTGAAGCGACTTTTTAATTTTATTTTGATGAGCAGCTCAGACAAATATTCACCAACTCCTGATAATGCTGGAAGAAAACCTTCCTGTTAAGAAGTGGTAAACTTTAAGCTCTCTTTAACATATATCACTGGAAAGTGCAATGACCTCATTTTAGTACACGTGGGTAACCTCACAAACAGTGCGAACACATGATTGTAAAAGCTCGCAGATTACAGCCCGATACCCAGGACCTGGGTCTGGTCATTAGCTATTGCTTTGAGCCCTGAGGGAATCTGCACAGCGACTTCTTCTCCTGCTGCCGGCAGACTTTGTGGAGTCTCTTTAGCCTGGGAGTTTGGTAAACCCAAAGCTCCCAAGAACCTTTGAAAAAACTCAGTTTTGCTTTGCTTTTTGTATTGGCCATTATTTGACAACACAAAATCCGATCGCTGTTGTAGCTGGTGATACCACCTTTCTCCCATACGTAGAACGCTGTTTCAAGACAGTGGAGGAGCAAACTTTAGAAAGAATGATTTCTTGTTTTTAGGGATAAATAGAGCACTCATTATAAGAGTAGGAGCGACAGCATTTCAGCTAAAGCAAGGCAGGCTCTTCTGCACAGCTTTCTCCCACGCATCCCTGCCAATGCCAATGACCTGTTTCACCTCCTGTTATTGCAGTCCTGGGCCTCTGTGCAACTCTGCCAAAACACCTCAGTCCTGACCTGTGACGCCCTTTGCTATTCCAGTCCTGGGGCTCCCAAAAGGCTTTGCCAAGACCTCCTTTCTGACCTGCCCTGAGCTCCCTGCTACTTCCCTCCCCAAGCCACCATGCAGCTTTGTGTGAAGGCCACTCCAGTGCCCTGCAGTACCTCCTGCTATCTTTGCAGTCCCAGGCCTCTCTGTAGCTCTGTAAATAAGCCTCCATCCTGACCTGCAGCAACCCTTGCTATTAGGATCCGGGGGTCTCTTCTGAGTAGAGCCTGTCAATCATTCCAGACCACTGCCTAGGGGACCTAGGGGGAATTTTTCTTCCTATTCTGGGTTGGTTTTTTTTTTTGAGGGTGTGGGGGTAGGGTGGGTAGGTAGGAGAGAGGGAGGGAGAGGGAAAGAACTGTTTTTAAAGCTTAATAGAATCAATGAAGAATTTAAAGAATACAGTTTAACATGTTATGAAAACAAAGGCTTTGCTCTGGTTCACTGCAGCAAAAGCACATGAAATGACACTTCGCTACTTGTGGGAACAGAGTGTGGACTGAAATAGAAGGCAAGAGCACATAGGAAAGGATTAGTCAGAAGCAATCAAAGACCCTGGTAGACAAAAGAAAAAGGTAAATTTCTCTGTGTGTAATTGGAGGTACAGCCCTGCACAGCTCAGCTCTGCTTCCCTGTAGCATTCAGAACCCATTTCCCCTATTCAGCATTTTTGCTCTCCCCCCATCTTTTCGTATCCTTGCTCACGTGGGCTGTAACCCAGCAAAAGCTGATGTGTGCTGAGTCTCACTGTGCTCAAGGCGATTGGTTCACATATCTAACATTGCCCGGGAGTGAAAGGACCAGCAAATTTTGAGGGCTCAAACTGTGGAATGTTTAAGAGAGAGATTTGTAAGTATTGTGTGTAAAACATTATACAAAAAGACACGTTAACAGCAAGGCTGTCTTCAGTGGTAGTCGTGTACAAGATGTCATACTTTAGACGCATAAATCTGCTTTTAGTAATGAGATAACTCTTGTTACACCATAATTTAGGATGCAGACATGGCTTTTTTTCTGTCTTTTGTAGATACTTGCCCTACAAAAGAAAAACTTTGCCCTTAAAATCTTAGGTTTCTCAATCTGGATTTTTTTTTCCCCTTTGACCAGTATCAGCATGTAGCATATTTGTTTTGTGTTCACTTCTTACAGCCGTAGCATCCTTTTTTCTTGTTTCTGAAACAATGCAGTTTTTGCATACTCCCACTCTTCCCGCCCCTAGTCCCACTCAACCTGCTCAATGCTTTTGGTTTCCTCATCACTAAGGATAATAATTTACTGATAGTTTGCGCTTCTTTTAAAAATCTTTAGCTGTGTAAGTTTAGGAAAAGAGATGAAAGTTATAACTTGTTTTGAGATATTTCAGAATTTATTAAATATTTGTATCTCCCAGATTTATGTCAAGACTGTAGGTTGAGGTTACTATGATACATTTGCTGACTGGTCTATCTGATGACTTGCTGGAAGCATCATCTCATAGTTTAGATAACAGCTACAAATCATTAGAGACAAAAATGTTTATTCAGAAGTTTCAAGGATTTCTTGAATAACTCCAGAGTCTACAACATGATGCATCGGGTGCAAACTCATTTTAGGCATGCACAAATATTGCTGCGCTGAGCAAAAAAAAAGAAACATTTTTCATGTCTCGGCAAAATTACTTTTTAAAATAAAATTTATGTAGATTTCTAAAGAAGAAGCTGGTAAAAATTCAAGTTAAAATGTTCGTGTTAGCACTGATAAAATTAATTAATATAAATCTTAAATAAATAATCTCATTTGGCTTTAATTTGGCCCAAAGAAACTCAAGCTGATTTCAGGAACAATTTAAATTTAACCTGAAATACATGTAATATGAAATATTTAATCAGACATAGCTACAGGTGATCTTCCTAGTACTTAGAAAGTAATTCTAGCTGTGGCTTAGGTTCATTTTGAGTTCACAGGTCATCTGCATTGAAACCTCAGGGTCCCACATAAATCATCACTGAAAAAAACTGGCCTCTGCCAGTCATTACTGAGCACTAATTTGTTTCACCCTCAAACCCTCCTTTGCGGTGACTGCTTGGAGAAAGCAGGCATTAATTTTCCCCATCTGCTCCACTCCTCAAACTGTCTTTTCAGGTGCAATCAGACCCATGATGATCCAGAGGCAAATGAGAAGCCTCCAGTCCGTCACAAGGAAGATGAAGAAGGGAGGTGTTCATAAAACCAGCCAGCTAAATAAAGATGTGTGCGCCACCATACTCAGAAGAGGGAACTTAATAACTTTATAGTGCTGCAACTCTTTTGAACTCTGGCCATGGGTGGGGAAGGGCAACATTGTAGAAATGAAACATGTTTGGAAAAAACTATTTTCTAGAGGGAAAATTTCTGAGACTTTCTGACTGTAGCCTGATTGATTTGAACCTTCATTTTTGACTACTATATGTGACAAAGAGTTGATTTCTTTGAAGCAAAATGTATCCCTAAGCAGCCTGTATTGGGTTTTAGAAGGAAAATAGGACTGGCAGAGAAAGATTATTTTGTAAATGTATTGTAGGTAGGGGAAAATACGGTCATTAAAAGTAATTTATTTCTTTATTGCATAAAGCCCTAAAAAGTCATATTCAGAGACAGAAATGACACAAATGTGGTCCAAATGGATTCCATTAAAAATGCCTAGTTAAATTAAATATACTTATCACATCTTAAATAGTATTTAGAGATGGAGAGATGGCAAGAAAACAAAACAGATCTCAGACTAGATGGGAGATATTTAGGGCATATATTCTGAAACAGTGTCTTTCAAATTCCTAGGTTTAGATTTTCATTTTACAGCCAGAGGCCCAACCAGGACAGGGAAACAAGGATCTAAGCTACATCAGGAGAGCCCAGTAGAAACTCTAGCAAAACCAGCTAGCATACCTCCAGGAGGAATGGATGGTCTCCCTTCCAGTGACCTGGTTGCTGTTGTCTTGAATGCTGTCCCTAAACACAACATGCGCAGCAATTCTGGACACATTTAAGCAACCTTCTGAGACCGTTCGTGTCAGCTGGATCCTGGGTTATATCTAATCCTTGTAGTGAGGGGCAAAAGAATATGGTTTCTCATGTTTCCTCATCCCTCCCTCCCTCCTGTACCATCAGGAGGAGCTGGCCCACAGTCTGTAAACCAAAGAAAACGAATAAACCTTAACCCTGCCCTTACTCGGCTGGTTTTCGCAAGGGTCCTATTTGCTAGAAAACTCCCCCTTCTCTGCCCCAACTCTCCCCCGTACTACAACAACATTCTCAAGATGGTGTCACCAGCTTGACACTGACAAGCTTGATTTGGACATAGCCATCTAAAGTGGCTCTACCTCTTTTCTGCTGCAGGAATACTAACAAATCCACAGGTCCCAGCAGGGACTGGAGAGAGGCACTGCCCACCGGGAACTCCGGTTTCTGCAAGCCACACCAGCACATTACCAAAGACAAAACCTTAAGTAACTTAATCTCCTTTATGTAAATTTGATGCTTTTCAGAGGTCTCAGAAATGTGGTGAATGCAGGGCTTCAATACTGAAAAAATGACAGCGTCTCTTGAGACTTCTGTTTCACACCACACGTAAGGGAAAACAACAAAGATAGACTACTATTAGAGGTGCACCTAAAGAAGAAATGCGACTTGACAGATGTTCATCACAACTTTAACTTAACAAAGTCTTAAATCTGTGCTGCATTAACTTCCAAAAGTGCACAGTGAGAATGTAGGTACGGAAATGTGTAAGCTGTTTTTTAAACAGGCTAATGCTGCCTTTACTTTCCTCACCAGGGTTTGTAGCACTGTAACCTAAACCTTATTGAGCACAATCAACATGGGAGGAGAGGATGGGGGAAGGGAGGGGGGGAAAATCAGTCGTGCTAGGGATTGTGTGACTAAAATAAGGTATTGAATTTCTGGTTTTCACAATGAAACACTCCAGGACAAATGAGGTGCTGAAGCAGGATTTATAATTCATTGAGTAATAGGATTTTGTACTGTTTAGCAGGATTAGGCATGTTAAAGAAAGACCTATTTATTTCAGTCTGACAATGGATGAGAAAAGTGTATAGTGTTCTTTGTTGTTATTTTAAGCAATTTACAGGATTACTTAGTAGTGGTGGCCCCGTGCTCCCCCTATCTTTAATGTGTCACAGTAATGGTGATATTTGTATAATTGCAGTTTTCTCCATACAGTTTCAGAATCACAGCAGTTGAGGGATCAAAGGTGTGAAGGTTGGTGGAGGGGAGGAGGGAAGGAAAGGAGGGATGTCAGGGGAGAAAAAGTAGAAACCAATTAAAACACTCCCTTATTAGGACCCTGACCTTGGTGACCTCAGCCCTCCAAGTCTTTGCGACAGCATGCTCTGTGACTTAATGGTTTGTTTCAGGGGGTTTATGCTAAAGTGCTGACTGTGCTTTCTCCAATGAGGTCTGCCATCGACATGGCAAGGGACCGAAACCTCTCTTGCAAAGTGGTTGGGGGGAGGAAGAAGTTGTTTTTCACTAACACTTAGGATGGGATTTCCTGTCACAAGCGTTATGATTTCATACCTTCCTGCTCCTCTCTTTAAAAAAAAAAAAAAAAAAGGGAAAGAAAAAAAGCTTTACAGCTTTCTTACATTTTACTTTCTTAATATTAGTGCAGTTGTTTACTTCTGTTGTCAAATGTGGAAACAAAACTACCAGCTCACCCGAGCTAAGATTTCAGAGCAAAAGGCATGTGCAGAGAAAGCGGGACGTTTCCCAGCAGAGTGCTTACCCTAAAGCACATGCATGAGATGGCAGCTCATGTCAGGAAAGTGCTTGGGTCAGGAGAGAGAAGCTGAGAGCCCAGATTATTCCTCGGGAATCTAAAATGCTTAATTAAACCAGTATTACGGTCTTTTTTTTTCATAATGAAGTAGTTAATCATGGCCATTTTCTTTCTCAATTTAAAACATCTCAGGCAGTTTAAGAAATTAAATCCTTTCTCTCCAGAAACTCAGATGGTCGAACTATACTGCCAATTAGTTTAAAGAATTCCTCTGGAAATCTGCAGAGGCTGCATAATGCTCTAGGTAATTTTAACCCAGAAAATAAGCCACAGTGGCATGACTACTTTGCTCTCAAAACCCTAGAGATCTTCTATGAGCAACAGTGCAACCATTTTCTTTCTGGCAAGCCCTTTATTACTGAAGAAACTGGAAAACTCGGTGCCTAAAATGGGATGAGTTTCTGTTGAACAAGGAATTAAAAATACAATGTGCAGAAAATAAAAATCTGCTTTTTATTCTTCCTAGTAGCCCAACTGCAAGTCTATTTACAGCAAGAGAAAATGGCTAATGGAAAATTACAACAATCTTTAAAATCTTCATGCCCCAGGGTTCATCGACCAGACTGAGGTGTTTTCATCATTTAAATACTGATGTATATTCTGCTTACAGAACAGAGTACCAATTGCAACAGATGCTTACCTAATTTCTCTTTCTACCTAAAGGAACAGGAAAACATATTTTAAAAATGCTCCAAAGAGCAGAATAAAATTTATGCTTGTACCTATTTAAAGCAGCACCTGCAGAAAGTGGTTACACTTTCATGGTGTCCACAGAAAGAACAGAATTACTTTCAAGTCAGGAACTCACCAACCTTCTGGCAGCAATAACAAAAGTCTGCAAGTTTAGTTCTTCTCACAATTCGCAATATTTGATTATATTAATTATCATGTAGCAAAATTAATTTAAAAAAACAATTATCTTGAAAATCAGTCATTAATACAGGCAGAGTTGAAATGGGGGGAAGGTGGTGGGGTCGTGGTGACAATAATTAACAAAATGATCATCAGCAGCAGTTTCATACTTGGATTTGACTGAATTCTTGCTAGGCTCCATAACAATAGGTTACTCAGCAACAAATTAAAAAAATAAAGTCATAAAAATATATTCATGCTATCTGGCAACAAATACTAATTCAGAAGATGGGACGATTTATTTTGGACCACAGCACTAAAAGCCAGAAACATATTTGCTGCTCAGAAAAATCTTTTAGTGAGATGTGAAACCCTTTTTCAAATAGTAATTATGCCTCAGAGAATTCCTAGGAGGTGAATACACCAGATTTTAAAAGTAGTCTGTATGCTATCTATATCAGAGTGGAGTAAATAAAATATTGCAAATAAAAAGCAAACTGGGCGACTCATTCTGAACATGCTTGTTTATAGGCCTGAGATTAGACCTCTGAAATGACTAATGAACATTTGCTCTTGTATCTTCATGGAGAGTCTCATGATACTTCGCGACTTTCTTCTCAGAGCCCACGCCATTATATAATTATAATTATGTAAGAATTAATGATTTAAGGTACATTTCCAGTTCTAGGGACTCTAGAAAAACTTGTGGGCACGATGTCTGAGATTCAAACTTGACGTGAAATGTGGAAAATTTTAAATTAATCATACTAATGTAATGTTTTGTGATTTTTTAGGTTTCTGGCTTGCAATTTTGGAATGTCATGGAATGGCAAGACTGGCTGAATTTTTGGCTGTGCTGCTCATTAGATACAATAAGAGGTCTATAAGTAAATTATGAGAGACAGAAGAGCTTAATTGGTTTATTTATCTACTCTTTCTGTGCATCAACTTAAATTTATATGTAAAATCCAAACTAAAAAACAGCCCCACCATGTCATATTTCATTAAAAGGTATAGTTAAAATGTAAATTTAGAAGTCCTACTACAAGATTTTTAGATTTTAGATTTTTAATCTAGATTATTAATCTATTTCAACAGGCAGAAACCATTATTACTCTACGCTTGATGTTCTGGGAAATATCTAAATGTCATAATCTTTTATATTGACCCCTTTTGACCAGTGAGTAAAAATGGTTAATGAGCAGACAAACAAATCCATCAATTTATGTTCAAATATATCCCTAAACAATTCTTCACTTTAGCCCCATTTGTGCTGTCAGAGGTTTGTGCTCAAAATCAGACTGAGATGCCACATCTGAAATGCATTTCAATCCAGTTGTGAGGAACAGCAATCATCAGTGACAGAGATGTGTTCCATCACTTACAACATCTTTTCAGAATGCTGAGAAATGTGCTTTGAGGAGGGGTAAGGTGATTTCCAAACTTTACATAAAGGACATAATCAGCAATGAGTTGATGCATGCGCGCTAGGCAGCCTCACTGGAAAACTCTTTGGTCACAGTCCTTCCATTCATTGCCTTTTCTATCATTATACCTGGGACTATTTTTTAATGCACTGATTTTTTAATCTTGCCTTATATTAAGATACTATGGGTCATTTAAAAGATGAAACATTGTTCGTCCTACTAACAACGCTTATCATCAGCGATCCAAAGCCTTACAAACCAACCTTCTGAGGATCAGAAGAGAGACACTGTTAGAGGGTTTTTAATTAACTCATTTTTGTGCCTACTACTTTTAGGCTTGTTGAGTTGATGTCAAATTTTCCAGGTTTGGTTTTTTTTCCCCCCTCTAGTCAGTTTACCTGAAATATATCTGAAAAAACAACAAAAGCTGGAGCTACAGTCTAACCTATTTATTCCCGGTAGTCCCAATTTCTGCCCCTGTACCAAATATTCCCCAGATCATAATAAATTTACAAAGCAATCATGCACCACAGTGGCACAGTCTAACCCATGGAGCCTTTTAAATCAGTAATTTTCAGCCTGTGATATACAAATATTTCACTGTCCCTGAACTACTTCTAAAGAATCTGTAAAGGAAAGAAAGCCTAAAATAAACTACCAAGCAACCATACCCCCATACTCTCAAGTGTCTGCAAAACCACTGGGAATGAAAACTACTGTGCCAGATTAGATTTGGATCTGAAATGAAAACTAATGCATGGCTTTGCACTCTTCACCTTCCTCTGGAGACTGTAAAGCTAATCTATTAAGACAAATATCTTTGAAACAAATTATTTGGAGGTCTTATAAGTAGATTTTCTATTTTAGAAGGGCAGTATCTTTAGTTGCCCTAAGTCAAACCTCAGTTACAGAAGCAGACTCCATTATCTTACTCACACGCAGCATGTAAGCAACGTTTGCAGGATCTGACAAGTCCTCCATCGGAAAAGATGTTGCTGTTTTAAAAGAGTGCCTGGAAAAATTCCTCATTATACCTTGGAGTAAGCAGACCACAAACTATTGTTGAGCTCAGTGAAGCTCAGTATCAAATACTTCTTTTTTTAATGATAAACCAATTACGAAATAGGGTGCAAACGACTCAAGAACGACTGCAAATGTGCCAATTAGTTCTGCTTAGATAATGCAACATTCATACTCCTGTGAGCCACCGGGTCCCCAAGGATTAGTTCTGATAGATACAAGTTGCAGCACTTGTTCAAAATATTTGCTGAAACACCCCAGTGTTTCAGTTCTGCAAACTCAAAACACCTGTCTATACAGTCAAAGCAAATTCACGACAAACTAAAATCTACTGCAAGGCGACGTGAGATTAAAATGCTGATTTGTACAAGTATCTTTCGTTTTAGGAAGGAAATCAGGATAGGCTTTTGAAAAGAACATCGAACACGGTTTAGGACAAAAGCAGAGTATACTTTAAACATGGATATTAGAAAGGTATTTGGTATTAAATAGCTGCGATCTTTTTTCAGAAGACGTGAAGTATTAACTTTCCACCGCTGGTAGAAGTAATTTAAAGCCTGACAAGGATCCGAAGGATGTGTAAATTCCCTATCCCACCACAGAGGAAAAGGAATGAAAATACGGGCAGAGCCACGGCAAAGCAGCGTAATCCCGTGTGTGCCATTTGCCATGACAACACAGTAGCAGCGCATGTCCCGCATGCTCCGCGGCAGCGCTGAGAGCTCTGCAGCAGCGGCGGCCTTATTTTATCATGTTCAAATACTGCAATGTCAACAAAACCTCAACGGGAAAAGGCCCTGCTCTGCGATGCCTCAAACACCTTAATTCTATCAGAGCCTGGGTCGGCAGAAGTTTGATAGGCAATTAACGTCATGAGTGGGCAGCTCTGGGATTGCAATAATGCACTCGTGAGTCAATTCCTTTGCTGTGAAACAGAGCTAATATTTGCTCTGTAGTGCCATTTATCAGACTTACACTCTTTGGTTTTCCATTATGCCTAGCACAATGACACCTCCATGTCCAGTATGATCCCTGCTGAAGGGCATGTATTGATGATATTCATTTTTTCACTGGTTACACAGCAGAGTTTGTTTAGTAGTGAACATACGAGTACCTATGCACAGCTGAAACAGCACTTCTCCCAGAACCCACTGACACATGTTTGTCCTTTCCATCTCCTGGAAACCAGAAGTAGGATGTTTTTTCTAACGACAGAAGACCCACAGCTCTTCCAGACGTCAAGTTTCTTTAAGATGTCAGCTTACATACCAAACTTCATTAGTCATTTAAAAAATATTAGTCCTTTTCACTGTGGCACTGGACAGAGATGAGTTCACCCAGGAAGAAATCTGATTCCCCGTTTAAATTAAATACACTGTGCTTCTGCTGTAGTGACACTGAACACTGGACTGACCTTCGTAAGGGTAACAAATGTTTATCCATTTAGCAAAATGTAATGCTTTGACCTTCTTTCCCCCCAAGAATCATAATTCCTTATTAGCTGACCAAGGGACCTTTCTGTCATTTAGCATTTAAAGTGAAAGTTCTGACAAAAACTGCTGCAGTTTTGAAACGATTGCATGTTACAGCCTCTGGAAAAGAGAGAATGCCATACATGCTGAAAAGCACGCAGTCCCTCCTTCACAGAGTTTACAGAGGTAACACTACAAACTGGACTGCATCACAACGCTACTTGCAACAACAGAAAAGCAGATTTCATGACAAGTTTTTTGGCTTTGCAAAGGACAGCTTTCATGTGTCCTAAGGATTTAAGGATTGCGCTCCTTCCAAAGGAAATAATCAACACACCAAATTCAAATGCTGTAACCACTGTGACAGTTTTCTCTTTTTCATGTTTAAAATCATTAAAACTTTACAGTGCTTTTTTTTTTTTTTGTGGAAAGGAGGCAGCTCAATTTCAAGTACTATTTCAAGAAAAAATACCGTACCATTACGTTATTGGCAGATGTAAAATACCCTTTAAAACAATTCAATATAGAAATTCATACCAAAATAAAGGCACTGCAAAGAGGAACTAGAAAGCTTGCAAGCTTGTGATTATAAAATGTAACTTTCCTTTTATTTTTTCCTAACTCTGATAGGGTTCATTTTTTCCAAAATGTAACACTTGTGTAATTACGACCTTTATTTCTGTTGGGGAGGAATAGCAAGAGAGATTAATTCTTACTGCTTTTCACCATGAAACTAATCTGGCTAAGGATCTAATATTTTCACTGAAATACTTTTATGCATATAAGCCTTCACATAAGCATAACTGTACCACTGTAAAGGTTCCTTGTACTGTTAAAGTGGTAATTCCCTTACACGTCTACGAACGTGCACATTTCTTCAAATCTACATGAGGATTGTTTATACTAAATTATTATATCAGCCAAGTTAAACTACTGGACCGTATGAATTGGGACCATTGTTTCCTCCAATTTCACGGTATCAAACTAAATAGTCACGAGAGCGAGAGAATGAATTCATACGTAACTTCTCACTGACTGTTCTGAGCACTACCCCCCCCCCACCCCTCCAGATTGTTTTTACATGTGTGGTGTACTGCACCGAATACACCTTCCTGATATTGGGCTGCTGCTTTTCATTTCTGACTTTAAGCACTAGTGTTGTTGTACTAAATTAAATTTGTAGAGCTATGGATACGAATACTGCCAAGGCTAATGTGCCAAGCTAACAAACAACATGTGACAGAAGTTAGTCCCATCGCAGATCTGGCAGTGAATGTGATATGAGAACCTGTACAGCATGGAAAACTCAATTTTTACATTTTGCATCTATAGCAGAGTCCAGCTGTGGAAACAGCTATTGGGAAAAGATGATGTGGAATGATAGGGTCTTTTTGTTCGGAGTTTCGGCCC